>OW240919.1:77172798-77237758 GCA_933207985.1 Pelobates cultripes | reverse complement strand
CAATAGACCCATATAGTGCTTTATGTGTGAAGAGTGCACCCTCTTTTTTTTTAAATTTATAAAAGTACAGATTGCAATAGAAACTGGCACTTTTAGAAGTTAATACCCACCCACTTGTCAATCGGACAACTGGTCCTGTTACATCTTGGTTTGTTTGGCTCAGTGGAGTTAAACTCAGGAGGCAACAATTGCCCAGAGCACCTGCCTTGCAAAGATTTCTTATTGATCTATATTGGGAAGTCTGTGATTGGACAGCCGCAGAAAGTCTGGGTGGAGTTAGAAATGGAGGATTTGCAAAGGCTGTAGACTTGAGGTCTTCTGCTTTTGCAAACTGTTTTTATACATAGTCCAAATGAAAAGATGCATAATTAAATTCATGCATGTTTTCATTGGGGGTATATCTACTAAACAGTGCTTTGCATTTTATTTGGGCAGTGGAATGTCCCTTTAATAATTGGTTAGCTAATGATTACATACTTTAAAGGGACAATTTGTTTCTCATCATATTTTGCTAATCCTAACTTTGTTTCTACATAATCTGGATTTACTGCCTGCTTTTGAAATTCACCATGTCCGTGAGTGTTACTCTACTAGGTAATATATAGATCTGGAGCAGTGTAAGATGAATAGGCCAATTTGTTTCCAAAATAAGAGTTTCACCAAAGTAAAGAGTGCCCAAAACACCAGATCTTAATTCAGTCCAGGTTTTCTAATGATAATAGGACCTGTTTTTAATGCATAATTAAAAGTTCTTGCATTTGCTATAATTTCTCCGTATTTTCATCTTCCTGCTTTAAAATCTGCATGGACTAGGAGGTAGCGGACACCTATCAATCAGTCGTCTACTTCATATTGTTTATTGGGTGTGCTCAGTAATTAAGCAGCAGTTCCATTAATTAGAAAATGTGAATGGCACTGATATTCAAGCTGACAGCAGCAGAGGCATTGCCATATTGTTATAAATGGAGCTACCTGTAGCTCTTTCAGAGAAAGATGTGAAGAATTCTGATATTCGGTGGGGGAGGTATATTTTCACATGTCATAGATTAACCTCTCATTTATAAGTGCAGCATTTTTTGTACATAGTTTGTTTTGACACTGAATGCAGGGGCACAGTGATAAGCAACCTTCTTACACAAATTCCCTGCTCATATACTGTATTTTTGCTAAATTTTCAATTTCTACTCCAACAAATTAAATCATCTCCAATTAGGTATTTAAAGTGACTTTCAATTTTAAGGCCAAATTAGCTAAACAGGAAAAGTTCTCTGTCATCTGTGCTACCAGTTCAGCTACATTGGCCTTTAAGGGATTCTCTAGTGCCAGGAAAACCAAACAAAACTAGATAATCCTAGAGTGCCCCCATACCACGTCGCTAAAGGGGTTAAAACCCCTTTAAATACGTACCTGAATCCATCGCTGATTTCCCTCGGCGCTGTGTCAGGCTCCACCCACGCTCCATGCGCATGTGTGGCAATGGCCTCCAATGACCTCCCCATAGGAAAGCATTATTCAATAGCATGCATAGCGTGAGGACGTCCAGCGTCATTTAGACGACCAAGAGTTGTTTAAGAAATGGGACATCCCTGCAAGGTAATTATTGCAGTTTATAAAAATTGCAATAATTACATGTTCAGAGTTAAGGGTGATGGGAGTTGGCACCCAGGCCACTTCAATGAAATGAAGTGGTCTGAGTGCCTACAGTGTCCCTTTTTAAATTTGAAATTCACTTTAGTACATAGGTCTGTATGTAAATTCTCTTCCCATCCTCCCTCACTTCTCATTTTTATTAATTCTAAGAGATTGGTTGTATCTTACCTCTTGTTACAACTCTGTATAATAAAATCTGATAACCTGCCTAGAGCCATGTGAGATCTTAATCCTCTTATTGATCTTCCTAATTGTAATTAGGAGAAAGCAGGGATGAAAGTAGAAATCTGTATTGTACAATACAATAAAAGTTAACATGTGGTTTTTGTCTCTGTGTGTATACGACCCCAGTTTGGCATGCTGCTGCTCTTTGGTCATATATGCTACTTATCCTCCAAAACCAAATGATTCATAGCTTTAAAATGGTTAACTATTTTCAATGTATTTTCTGGCTTATCATTGCTCTAAGTCAGTTGTTCCAAATCTTTTCTCACTTCTGTACCCCTTGGCATCCAGTTTCTATAAATTGTACCCCCTCATATATGCTAAATGTTTGAAATTAATATAGTTGTTGTTAATTCAAATGTATACATTTTTATCTGCCGTAGGCTCCCCTGCTTCTCCTCTGCCTCAGGCTCCCCTGCTTCTTGTCTGCCCAGGCTCCCCATCTGCCCAGGCTCCCCTTGCTTCACCTGTACCTCAGGCATATATATCTAAAGTATGTATAGGCAGATACAAACACCGACACCAGATACAAATACTAACACACATGCAGATGCACATACATAGAGATACAGACACACAAAATCACACAAAGACACATATACAAACACTGACACACATGCAGATGCACAGATACAGACACTGATACACACACTGACACACAGTTGCACAGACACCTTGATACACACACTGACACACATGCAGATATAAACACTGACACACGTACAGATACAAGCACTGCCACACATGCAAATACACAGATACAGACATACAGATATGCACACTGATACACATGCAGATACATAGACACACAGATACAAACACACTCACGTTTAGACATAGACACATAGATATAAACACTGACACACATGTAGAAACACAGGAACATAGATAAAAACACTGACACACATTCAGATATAGATACATAGATACACACACTGACATACATTCAGTTGCACAGATACAAACAGTGAGACACATCTAGATACAGAGACAAACAGATACACACTGCCACAAATGCAGGTACACACACACACAAATACAAACAATGACACACACACAGATACAGGTACACACACTGACATGCATACACCCTTATCCTGCTTTTACCAACCTGTAAGGTGCGGCTGCAGTGGCTTTAGAACCCGCATTACTGTTTGCTTATTTATTTATTTTTTACACAGGCCAAGGGGAACTGGATTGTACCCCTGGGTGTACGCTTACCACAGTTTGGGAAACGCTGCTCTAAGTCTATAGCATAGCCCCCACCATTTCGAATGGACAAAGAGGGACACTTTCATGTTAGGGTAATGAGTGGAGGTGTGGACAGGGGTGGATCTATTCTGAGAAATATTAGGTGACTTACTAATAATTTATTGATCTAAAATTTAACAATGTATTGGAGTTCAAAGGCACATTGCTGTGAGCATTATTGCTGTGGAGCTCTGTTATACACTCAGCCACAACATCAATATGGAGCTCCTAGAGACGAAGGACAATAGGACAGAAAAGAGGGATTTGGATCCAAAACAGGGACTGTCCCTCCTAAATAGGGACGCTTGGGAGGTCAGTGCTTCAGGGAAGGACTGACCCATTAAACTACTGGTGTTTAGTAAACGTTAGCCAGAGGAGACATCAAAACATTCCAGCTTCTACATGTTAGAGCAAGACTGCAAACAATTCAGGAATGACAACATGTACGGCAGAATGTATTAAAATAAGAAAATCTCTTCTTCCCACTATTAACATTTAACACACAAATTCCCTATGAAACTGCATGATACTGCTCATTGGGACGCTGGTCCGTCTGCCAAATCTCTTTTGGTGATTATTTTTAACAAATCAGCACATTGTGAAAAACTGATAAGAGAATTGCAAAAAAATTTTTAGGTACAAAGAAAAGTTGCATTTTTAATTGTATACTAAAGGATATAGCAAGTGACATCACAAGAGCCGGAGCATACACTGCAAATAAGGAGAAATTGAAACGTTGAAGGTTATATATTATTTTTATTTATAAAGTGCCAACAAGTTCTGTAGCGCTGTACAATGGGTATATAAAGAGAGAGTAATTCAGAGACAAAGTTCTAAAAGTGGAGACGTCACCATGGGGACCAACTGAATGTTCCTGCTGATTGCTCCAGTTTTAAAACTTTTTCAGGATTACCCTTTATACTTTACCTCAGTTGTTTTGATTTCATTTCTCACTTGATCAGTGATGTCCCCTAGCCATCAATCATCTTATTTTTCCCCAGTCATCTCATTTTTTGGCCCCAACTGGTGTAATTCCGAACCTCGAACCAAAACGAAATGCTCGCCCATTGCGTGAGTCGTTTGATCAGCGATTAGTCTAAATGACCATTTAGAATTTGGGAATTCAGGCGCCCCAATGGGCACAAATTGCAGTTGGTAACGAAATAAAACTCCAAGTCTAGTGAATACACCTCACATTGTTCCCTTTAAGAAACATATTCTAAATCATGCCTGCAGCAGCACTGCTTTAATCCCTGCCTTGTAAAATGCATATTATTATAAACATTTTTTTTTTAATTAAAAGGGCAGGATGGTTACTGCTAGCTATAATAATCCCACTGTTAGGATTCCGAATTAAAACATGGGTCTGTAGAATAGACATAGGAAGGGATGAGAAGCAGGTCTGGCTGTCTGATTTAATCCACAGCTGTGTCTTTGCTGTGCATTAGGAAGGCCTGCTAGACCGGCTGTCTAAATGGGTAGCTGTCATCTCACCCCTCCCATATTCTCCTCTCATTCCCTCCCCATCACCCCCCTTCCCCTGCTCTTTTTTTTTTTTCCTCTCTCCTCCTTTCCTGCTGAGAGGAGCCTTTCCACTGGTGTTCAAGCTCTGCTTTGCAATAAACGTCTATTCATCCCAACGTCACAGCAACTTCCTATTTATTATTATTATTATTTTTTTTTATAATCTTTTTTTTTTTTTCATTGAAATCTATTTTTTGCCTTCTACTCTGCACTCTGGAGTTAAATCTCATCTTACGCAGGCAGCATCTCTTTAAGGTAGGGAAGGCAGCAGCAGCATAGGCGCTGTCAAAAGGGGGGGTCAATGGGGGCAAAGGGGGAGCCCAGGAGGGGGTATGTTGTGATTTGACTTGTGCACTGTTTCTATGAGGGGGGGAGGTTAAAGGCTATAGAAGGCCTTCAGTCTGACAGTAAGACTGCGATTCTCAGGTTTCCTAATGTCTCTATTAATAGAATGCTGGTAATCAGTGTTTTGCTAAACTAAAAATATTCACTCCTAGATGCAATAGCTCCTTGCACATTTATTGTCAGTGTCTGTATGTAGGTACATGTTTGTTTATGTGAGGTATATCATATCTCTATATTTCATTCTTGATTTTTTTTTTTTCCAGCTGCACTTTGCTTTGCTCTGTTCTGCCACTTTATGATCATAAAATGTGTGTGTGTGTGTGTGTGTGTGTGTGTGTGTGTGTGTGTGTAAAATATATATATATGTGTGTGTGTGTGTTTTTAGCTTGCTACCAAGTTTTGCTCTTGATTTTATTGTTCTATGTATTTATTTTAATGTATGAGAAATGAAGTCAATATTATAAATAGTCTTGGTTTGAAGTTAGCAACTTACTGTCTATTAAATCATTAACCTAAATTAGGGCAGATTTCATATTACTATAAGTAACGTGATTTTATTTAAGTTTTAAAATATTTTATTTGCGCCACGCAAATTTACTTTTTTTTTGCCAATAACAATATATATTTTTTTTGTATTTATTTTGAGAGTCTTGGTAACAAATTATTGAGTAAACAGTGGATTGCTGTGTTTTCACAATATATTTTATTCCACAGAAACAATAAGAAAAGCTTAGGCCGCAATAATTGCTACATATTTTTTTCAGTCCAGCAGTTTTTTGACACTGTCTAATTTGAGTGTCTGATGTTTTTATATCTAGTGTATGCAATCTGCACATCGACCTGTACTTTGTATTTACACTGTGGTTTTGGTGTTGGAGTTTGCAGAAATTGCCCATGTACTACTGGTAATCTGCACTAATATTGTCATTTCATTTTGCAGTAGATCCAGGCCCCCACAACAGTCATGATTTCAGGGTCCTGTCATGCAGTCTTCATTTTGTTCCCTGGTGTCCTGCATTTGGGGACACCAGGGTACTGTAGTTTGGCAGCTATGGCGAGTTTGTGATTAGATGTCCACGCTGTGAAGGGGTACTAGGACCTGTAGAGGGCTTCAGCAGAGCTCTCTGCAAGGTCCTGTAGGTTGGTGGATGGCCAGGCAGGTCCTATCAGTGGGCGGGAGTGGATGGCAATTATGGGTGTGCTCAGTGATGTGAGCTGTGTCACTGGCTGTACCCCATCCATGTGTATCTGCAATATATATATATATATATATATATATATATATTTTAATTATTATTATTATTATTATTATTACAAAAACTGCATAAATTTACACTTTTAGAAAATTAACCTTGTTACACCTCTCTGGCTGTCAATCACACAACCTATCCTGTTACTTCCTGGTCTGGTTAGCTCAGAGAAAGCTAAACTCAAGAGGCAGCAATAGCTCAGCGCATTTGCCTTGCAAATACATCTCATTGAGCTGCATTGAGAAGTCTGTGATTGGACAGCCACAGGAAGTCTGGTCTGAGGAAAAGGGTGAGGGCTTGTAAAGGCTGCAGACCAGGGAACTTCAGCTTTTTCAAACGGTTTTAGATATACCCACAAAGTCGAAAAAATGCATCAATAAATGAATGCATGTCTTCCTTGGCTGTTTATATACTGAATATTTATATTTCTGTGTTCCTGTGGGCTTAGGTTCCTCCAATATATTTTTCTCCTCATATTGCCACATTACCACAGCAGTTTTGGACATTTGTCTCACATCAGATAAATACTCTTTTGCGTTGACAGTGCACATTATGTTGACATGAAATGTTCTTGTACGGTTTGACAACTTATCCGGGTCCTGCCTCGATCCCACAAGTGCACCGCTTGTATTAGGTTTTCTCCTGCAAGAGAATCCAGATTGCTGTATAGAGCGAAGCTGGACATTCCGTGCAACTGTTAATATGCAGGGTATTAAAAAGCTTTGCCTCATCTGACGGGGGGCTAATACACATGCGCGGAGAGTGCATGAGGCCCTATCCATAGGAATGCATACTTTCAATTCAATGCTTCTGTATGGGGATTTACTGACACTACGTGTCCTCGTGCAGAGAGTGAGGATATCCACCATCAGTTAGGCGGCCAAAAGTCAGTTAGCCATCAGACAGTGCCTCTAATGGCAGTCTGATTGTCAGCCGCTAGAGGCAGTCTTAGTCCTGTAATGTAATTGGGGGATAGGGATACTGCACCCAGACCACTTCAATGACCTGAAGTGGTCTGGGTGACTATAGTGTCTCTTTAATTAGCTGATCCAAGGAGGAATTGATTTGCCACTTAGGAATCCAAAGTGGCAAATCAATTCCTCAAATTGGGTTTATCGACTTCTTTTGGATCAGCAGAAGAAATGTAGATGTGTGACAGGTTAAACTTGATGGACTTAAAGGGGCACTCTAACTACCATAACTACTAATATTGTACTTTTTGGAGCAGTTTGGAGAAGACATGAGCTGTCCTCTACAACCTTGGTGTGCCCCTCCTGGAGCCTCAATCATAATGTACAAAGTAAGCAATTCCTCCCCAACCTGCTTATTATTGCCATCCAAATTGGACAGAACTGAGAATGATTAAATAAAAGTATAATCATCACATTAGAAGTGCTGCTTACAAGGGTACCGTTTCAGAGTGCCAAAATGAACCCTGATGTTGCTCATAAACTGGGTTAACTAGAGAAGATGTTGAGATGTAGTAGTGATTATAGATCTTTAATATTTTTTCTGTTTTACTTTTTCCCAGCTGAATTGGAAAAGTTCATCTATTCACTATTTTATGCAGTTAGAGTTTCATTTTGCTGCAATAGTGAATAAACCTAATGCAAAGTAAAGAGTTGGATAAGAAATCCACCCCTGTTCGAAATGTACAGTATGTTTTGTGGAGGGGGCATTAATGCTTTTTGTTTAAATTTTTTTTTTTTTTCTATTGTTTGGTTTATTCACTAAAGTGAGCATTAGGAATCCAATTTAATTTCAAATTTAAAGTGTTTCTCCAACTATTTTTAAACTTTCCATATTTGTTTTTGTTTTTATTTTTAAATTTAAAAAAACATTATTTTATAAAAACATGTAGAATATGGTCAATACTTATCTTATCCAGCACTAGGCCATGATAAATATTGTTGGATTGTTGGATTTGGGTGCACTTGCATTGAGTGATCTGATCCGCCATCAGCTTCCTCTAGATAGATGGCTCTTCCCTGCTCCCTCACAGCCACCCACCTTCCACCTTGTGTGGGCTGTACAGAGGGTGGTGTAGAAAGCTGACAAGGGGATGGGAAAATCTATTAAATATAAAGTAGGGCGATTAGGAGGGCATCAAGAATGGAAGGTGAATATGTCATTGAGGCACGCTCACAGCACATAGTGTCACAGAACTAACAGTCCAGAACAGAGAGCCATGTGTGCTGAAGGTGTAACTACATTCCGGCCCAAATTAGGTGAAACACTGCACATACAGATGACACCATAACAACTTCTAAAAGCATTTCATGACAGTATTTTAGACCTGGATATGTCTTATGGGTGGGATAAACTGCAATTCACGTGGTAGAGGTTCTCGCTGTATTTTGTATTTTTTTTTTTTTTATCCTTTTTTGACAATTGGCCTCCATATATTTTTAACTGCAAAGCATAGATAAAAAGAAAGCAAAACACATGTTCATTCAATAATGCATACTTTGAAATGGAAAAAAACAAACCAACAAACACATATTAAGTTACGGCTATATGGTTAAAGGGACTCTCCAGTGCTAGGAAAACACATCCCATGTTGTTGAAGGGGTTAAAACACCTTCAGTGACTTACCTGAATCCATCACCGATGTCCCACTGTGCTGGGTCAGGCTCCGTCCACGCCCCTCCCCCGCCGAATTCCGCCTGCGGGAGAGACCTAATGCGCATGTGCGCATTAGACCTCCCCATAGGAAAGCATTATTCAATGCTTTTCTATGGGGATTCCGGCGATGCTGGAGGTCCTCATGCATAGCGTGATGATGTCCAGCGTCGTTTAAAACACTTTTCATGTTCTAAGGGGACTTAACCCAGCAAGGTAATTATTGCAGTTTATAAAAACTGCAATAATTACACTTGCAGGGTTAAGGGTGATGAGAGTTGGTACCCAGATCACTCCAATAGGCAGAAGTGGTCTGGGTGCCTGGAGTGTCCCTTTAATTTCATCTAAGACAAAAGATCTTTATTTTTCATCCCTTAATTACCTTGATTACCTATTCTTCGCTATTTCTACTCGCCACTAGTCCTTCCCCTAAGAAATAAGGTGAGGTTCTCTCTGTAATGACACCAGTAAGCAAAAACTTCTTGGAGACCTGAACAGAGTGTAACTGTAGGGTAAGATATTGAGGTTTCTCTGAGCTCTTCCCTGTTCTTTGAGTTCTCATATGCTGTTTTTTTTTTTTTTTTTTGGTTTTAATGATCTATGTACGGTTTCATGTTGGGGAAGTGCAGAATTTTGAATAGTACACTTTCTCATAACACGTTATTTTTCCAGCTTGAACTTGTATACCAAAGAGTTAATCTATGTTTAATGTTTGACTTTTTTGAAGAAATAAATATCTCTGTTTCAGAGTATATAACGTACTGACTCATGACTTCTCCTTTATGAAATATAGTTCCTCTTGAGCCTTGGCAACTGAAACCATCTGTGTGATTTTTAGCCTTTTTATGGCTTTATTTATAGATATACTTATGTTGCAAGCTGTTATTTTGTCTCTTTAAAACAAAATACAATTCATTGTATAATGACAGTAATTATTAGTTACAAAATGATTTTAGTCCCTTGGTTGTTTTCTTAAAAGGGATTGAAAACTTTTTATCTAACTGCAAGTGTTAAGAGACTTGCATATAAATGTAAAGTTATTCTCATGCACCAGTCCCTTAATTGTTGGGTGACACCCATTTTTATCCATTATGTTGATCTGGGGTGCCCAAAATATAGATCCTCACATGGTGAATGGCAAATCATGGAAGCTGTATTTCTGAAACATCTAGGGGTCTTTGTTTTTGGCACCTCTGATTTAGATAATGCATAAGAATGCATTAAGCACCAAAACAACTTTTAGCTTAAAGGATTACTATAGAGTCAGGAACACAAACATGTATTCCTGACCCTACATTGAAAACCCACCATTTAGGTGGCTTGCCACCCCCTCCATTAGCCCCCCCAGAATGGGTTAAAACGTACCTTATTTCCAGCTCTCAACGGGTGCGCTGGCCCCGCCCCCTTGGTGACATCATCAAAATTCACATGGGGAAAGCATTGGATTGGCTAAAATCGACAAGGGGCGGACCAAACACTGTTTTGGCCAATCAGAACCTCCTCATAGAGAAGCATTGAATCAATGCATGTCTATGAGGAAAATTCAGTGGGGACGCTGAACAGCAGAGCTGCTTACTGTGCAGCCCTGAGCCAGGAAGCCCCTCCAGTGGCCATCTGAGGAGTGGCCACTTGGAGGTGTCCCGAGGGGCAATGTAAACGCTGTCTTTTCTCTGAAAAGGCAGAGTTTGCATGGATATGCCTGAAGGGAGCTATTATACTCACCAGAACATTAAGCTGTAGTTGTTATGGTGACTATAGTGTCCCTTTTATAAAGCAGTTTTAGTGTATAGCTCATCACCTCTGCAGTCTCACTGCTCAATTCTTTGCCATTTAAATAACCTTGTTTATGCAGCCCCAGCCACATCTCCCCTGGCTGTGAACCTCACAGCCTCCATGGGAATATAGGTTTTCTTTTAATGTGCTTTTTTTTTTTTTCTCTCTCTCTTTGCAAAAGCTTGTCAAGTACATGCCCCTTTAAGGCTACTGACAGCTCATCAAAACAGGAACTATCTGAGATCTTTAATTCAATCTCCGCATTTTCTTTACTTTTACAGGATTATCTAAAGTGTAGTTGACTTTGAGAGATTTTTTTCAGTTAAGTTATTTTGACCTCAAATCGAATCTGAGATACATAATGTATTCAATGAGATGTGCTCACCTCAACTCCATTCCAGCCCTGCCGTAATCTGAGCTTTGTGGGTGTTAGTCTTCTTGTAACACCCACCTCTGGTCCGCCTTCTGGCTTCTGAAGTCTTCAGGTCCGCCTTCTGTAGTCTTCTGTGATTGACTGTCTGGTGGAAGAAAAACCTATTTGAATACAGATTTTCTCCCAATCTATATATTTACTAGCAAATCTGAATTGTATGTGCTTTAAACAGAGCTTAAGTTGTTATGGGCATTACAGGTACTCTTTAAAGGGACACTGTAGGCACCAACACAACTTTAGCATAACAAAGCAGTTTTGGTGTATAGATCATGCTCAACCAGTAACCTCCATTCACAAAAGAGCTTTGTATGTTTCTGTGACAACCTACTGGTTGGTTTGTTTTAAGAGGAACTCGGTTGCAGTTCACTTCAGGTGCAAACACAACCTTGTCTGGTGCCTGGAACCTGAATATCTATTAGGGCACGAGTGCCTTTACTTACAGAGGAATCAAAGAAGCTGACAGGAGGCGGAGTCAGGTGGTCTGATGCTCAGGGCTGGCAGCAATGGGGTGAGGTCAGGAGTCAAGCTGAAGGTCAGAAGCCCAGAGATCTACAAATAGAGAGTGGAACGTCAGAAGCCAAGGGTCGGAGACAAGTAGCGTGGTCAGGGTCAAAGCCAAAGATCAGAAGCTGAGCAGTATCTGGGAACCAGGATCATGACACACGGATCAGGAACAAGAACAATCAAGCACTCATTTAGTTCAGTGCTTGTGTCACGTTTTGGGGTTATGGAACCCAAAATGCAGTACTTGAAAAATAAGCAGAAAATAACAAACAAAGTCCAATGCAAACAGAGTCTGATAAGGGGCAAGGTGAAGACAAGATCAGGCAATCCAAAGTCAATATTCAGACATCAAGGTTCACAAACGATAGACAAGCCAAAGAGCAATTTCCAGGAGAGCAAGTAGAATACAGTAAAGTAACAGGAAAGGTAGCACAGAACAACTAAGCAATGAAGGCTCAGCTGTTCTGTGTTTAAATGGGGTGCTAACTGTAAAACACACCTATTTTGGTTACTCTCTGTAACATCCTATTGGTGTATGTAGCTGTCTGTTACAGGGGTTGCCATGGAATGCATTAGTTGCACTAATTGGTTCCAGCCGCGTCTGCAGGTCCTGCAGCATGGAATGATTGCGCACGTCTCCCAAGTGTCTACCCTTGCCTATAAGACGTCACCCGATCTAAGTTCTGAGGTCACTGCCCGCCACACGTAATTCCGAATGCGCGCGCTTGGGCAGCAGCTCGATCGCCACTGGAGCAGCGGCGGGATAAAGGTAAGTTGTGACAGCTTGGCTTTTTATTGGATAAGACAATCACATGGTCGGCTCCAATCTCCCCTGCAGGTGGAACCCCAGTGCCAATAAAGATGGGGAGGAGATTGGGTGCCATCTTTTCTATTCCACATGTTCTACCTTCTGCCAGTCGAAGCCTTCCTCCCTCCCGACCTGATTTTCCATGAACACTTTGTGCATGTCCAGATGGCATCTGCTGTATTGCCGCTGTGGCTCCTAAACTGAGGCTGTGCCAGTGGCAGATTTAGAGTCAGGAGGGGCAGAGGAAGCAACCAGCGCCAGAGCCCTCTGGGAGTTGCTTCCAGGATACCACAGACTGCCCCAGAATCGCAGTCAGATCTCTCCTTCGGAAGCTGTTACCTCGCCTGAACTTATGCTTTTACAAAAATTCATCCAGTCGCTGTTTAAAAATATGTACAAACTCTGATAAATCAACTCCGTATTGTTCTTTGCATGAGACTAAATCTCTTTTTTTCCAGTCTAAATGTGTGACCTTGTGTGATATATTATATGTCACAAACTGTGTCCCCAAAAGACTATTGTCGCAAACGGTGTCCCCAAAAGACTATGCCCCTTTTACACTAGCTGTTCCAGCCCACTTGCTTGCCTGCCCTATTTGCCCCTACATGAGCTATAATCCCTGCCCCCCTCCGGTGCTACCTAAGCAGGGATATCCACTGGAGAGAGATGCAAGCTAGCAGGCCCTCTGGAGCTATGAGTTGGCTTCACAACCGCAGAGTCCCGCTGGCCACCTGGAATCCGTGCCGACAATAGGAGAAGGAGCTCTTATTCAAACCTGGTTCGCGTCCTTTCTCCCAATAGGCCGGCACGAGTTAAAGGGCTCCGCTCGGAACACCACTGAACGTTGATTGGTTGCTGCGTGGTTTAGGCGTGAAGTTTGAATCGACTGGCCTAAACTAAGTGATTCTGTGGAACGATTGGCGGCTATGTACAGAGCCTCAAGCCCAGACTTTGTACAACGATTTCTCGGGCTCTGTACATCCGATCGCTCTGCTATTTGCAGGGACCAGGAGCTATTTGGGGATATATTATGTGTGGGGTTATTTTATGTCTTTAATATGTTTTCAGGTATTTTAATGCTTTATGTTCCTTATGCACAGTCAAGTTGTGGGAGTGTTTCAGGGCAGGTTTTACTGTGTCCATGTTTTGTATAAATTGGCTGCACAGTGTCCCATTAAAGACATTCCTGTAGTACCCTTCATCAAGTCTCGGCTGATGTTTGGGTAGCTAAGAGCTCTGATCACTGTTTCACTTGGGAGTTGGAGAGACTTATAACGGAAATACTCAGCTAGAGTATAGGGGATCCGTTACATTATATATTTCCACATATTCTTTTTACTTTTTCTAGTAAATAAACCAAAATCCCATTTAGAGACAAAATTATATTTACAAGAGCCATGTGCAAACCATATAAACATTCCCTCAAGTGTTTAAATATCAAAATCCATATATAATACAAAATGCACACTATAACAACCACCACGGTCAAGTACAAAAAACTTTAAATGGTAGAAAAATTCCAATGCTTAACAAAAAATAATAATAGACAAAGTAACAGAAATAGAGGCAAACCGTAATTCAAAAGTACTATACCAAAATCTTTCAAACCTCAAGGCAGAAACATAAGTCACCAACTCCCTCAAATGTTTCGGCACCAACTGGTTGCCTTTATCAGGGGTACCTGTATCCATGTTCCCATGTGTCTGCTTATAAAGCCCTCATACAGCTGATGGCCATCAGCACAAAATTATCACCACCCCCGGAAGTGACATCATCACTTCAGGTGCTGGTACAATACCCCAAATGCATATGCAAAAAAATATAATGTATAGTATATATACATACAGCTAATTATCATAATAGCATTGTGTATATACAGAAAGAAGCATTAGGCAAAGGCTAATTATTACGTCCGTGCAGATTGCTACCGCACATGCGCACTATATGGCATGTAATATCATATAGCCATCTTAATCTCTGGCAATGAAATCGTCTTGCGTGCGGCCAAGGGCATCCTAAATTTTCAGTTTCGGCCCAGAATTTTCATTTCGGTGCATCCCTACCTACTGCCATGATGACAAGGTAGGGGGGAAAGCTTATAACACCATCCTACTTGATGGCTATGTCCAATAACGGAACTATAATGTCAAAAGTCTATCGTTCAAATATGAACAATCTTAAAAAAATAAAATGCATATATACACAAACAAGATGATTCTAAAGAAGTAAATCATAATACAGGAAAATTGTAGTACTGGGTGTACCATACTTCTATAGTGCCACCAGTGTTTATACAATAACCACCATCACCAACTAATAAAAGCAAAACACACAAAAAAAAACACAATCACCAAAATAATGTGATAAATTTATTTAAAAAACACCCAGTGCTATTAATTTATCGCAAAAGCAGACACATGGATACAGGTACCCTTGATAAAGGCGAGCAGTTGGTGCCGAAACGTTGGGAGTTGGTGACTTGTGTTTCGGCCTTAAAGTTTGAAAGATTTTGAATTACTGTTTACTTTTTCTAGTGCCATAATATCTATCTTTAGAACAGGTGCCCAAAATTGCATGGCATATTCAAGGTGCTGACAATTATATTTTCTTCCCGAGAATAAATGCCCCTTTTTATGCTTGACAATACCTTACTGGCTTTAGCAAATGCTGATTCACATTGGACATTTTTGCCTAGTTTGTTTATAACAATTCTCAAATCCTTCTTATATGGAGTTTTCCATAACACACGACCATTTATGGTTTAAGTTACTTTTGCATAATTTTGCTTTTATCTACATAAAATTTAATCTGCCATTTCTACCCAGTCATCTAAACAATCTAAATCCCTCTGAAACCAAGTAAAATTATGCTCACATTGTACTACCTTTGTTTTCTGTCATCTTTAATGATTGACACATTATCTTCAATGCCTATTTAAAGATCATCTACCTTTAGGTTGAATAGAAATGGTCACAGAACAATATTCTGAGGGACACCACTTAACACTTTTGTCAGCGTGAAGATTTACCATTAATGACAACTTTATGTACTCTGCCTTGAACCCAATGTTCTACCAAAGGACAAGAAATTTCATCTAGACCAGGGGTTCCCGATTATTTTTTTCTTTGGAACCCTTTGACATAGTAGTGTATCAACATTATGGAACCCTGTCCCAGCTACACTGACACACAGATACACACTAGCACAGACACAAATACACAAACTGGCACATACACACACAGATTAACATACGTTGGCAGATACACACTGATACAGATACACACACAGATACACACACCTTGGCAGATGCACATATTCACACACATTGGCAGATACACACACTGACACAGGTGCACACAGATACATACACAGATTCACAAACTAACACAGGTACACAGATATACACACAGATATACACACACAGATTCACACACCAAAACCATGCTGATTTCTGCTAATGACATTGAATTCATGAATATTATTTCTTTTAACCATTTCAATGCTTTCCTAGACACAGATGATAGCTCACAAGTCTATAAGATTCAGGTAGATATTGTGAACCCTTTTTGAATATAGGAACCATATCTGCCTTTCTCCAAAACTTGGAATGATTCCTGAGGAAAAAGAATACTGAAAAATTAAAAACAGTTTAGCTTATTTCCACACTTCTTAAGTACTCATGGGTGAATACCATCTGGTCCATGGTTTTGTTTATTTACTTCACTTGTTTCTTTACTTTACTTACTTCAGCACCTTGTTATGAGTCATCCAATCCCAATGTTTCTTTAAGTCTTTTTGGCACAATTATTTTAATTTCTCTTGCCATAGGTTCCTCTTTGATATATACCAAAGAAAAATATTATTATTTAAAATTTCTGACTTTTCCTGATCTCCATTTACTAACACAGTCATCTCTGATTTCAGTAAACTTACACTTTCTCTTTTGGTATTTTGAGAATGTATGTACTTAAATAAATTTAGTCCTGTTCTCTTTGGCTATGACTTTAAAAAAAAAAAAAAAAAAAAACATTTCTAGTTTAGCACCTCTAAATGCCTTTTTTACAGTGATTATTAACTTCCTTATAATTTATAGAAGATTCTCTGAGTTTATCTGATTTTTAATTGCCATTTTGTTGTTATTTATTTTTTGGCTTACCTTCCTAGCCGCATTGCTTTCAGCTTGTTTCTTTTATATTTGTTACCCAATAGTTTATACGGAGAAGTGTACATTTCTAATATTTATTTGAAGATATTCAATTTGAAGCTTCCATTGTCTTATTAAAATTGGCCTTTTTAAAAGTATTTGTCTTTAGCATACCCATGTGCATTTGCTTGTTTTGAGTTTTTCAAAAGATACCATATTGTGATCACTATACCCCAAGGGCTCCTATGCTTCAATGTTTGTTTGATCTGCATTGTTCGTTATAATTAGATTCAATGAAGCATCTTTCTAGTTGGTGCGTCTACTAATTGTGACATGGAGTCATTTAACAGGTTCATAACCCTGAATCCCCTACCAGAACCACAAGTCATTCTAACCCAATCTAGGCCTTGGTAATTAAAATCTCCAATAATTTATAAGTATTACCCAGATGTGCATCTTTCCCAATTTGCAGCGGTCATCCTCATAATATTAGGTGTTTTGTAATAATTTTTAATATTTGATTAACATTATTTTCTGTTATCTCTTGTATTAAAAATTAGGCTTAAATTCAAAGACGCCACGTAGAAGCACTTTCTCACGTTTAATGGAAAAATATATTAGCTAAAGGACTATATTTTATTGTATTAATCTCACTTTAGAAAAGAAAGTGCATCCATTAAAATGGTGATTGTATTTGCTTGGCATTTGTACATTTTTAAAGAGTTAGTCCAGAGGAAATTAAGGCAAACAACACTAATAACCATAATAGTGTCACTAATGGAAAATTGGTGCATCATTCTAAAAGTGGGGGCTGCCACTACAGAGACCAATTGTAAACCATTTGTCTTTGGTTTCCATGGTGATTGCTCCTCTTCTATAACTTTGCCCATTTTTATATATGGGACTCTTGTTTAGAAGTTGAATTAAGGACTGGCTGCCCAAAAGGCTGTCTGATAAGCATGAGACTTTTTGCCTGCCATGTGTCGCGTCTTCAAAGCTGCGTACCCGTGCTGTGGGCAAGCACATAATAGATTTTATTCAATTGCATGATAGCTAACGGGAAACAGTTGTAATTTGTGCCTTTTATCATTTTCTTATATTATAGTAACAGCTTCAAGCACTCCTGATGTGTGAATCTGTCTGTCTCTGTGCATATTTATAGCAGCATGTGCTGTCTACATCAGTACTGTTTGCTGTGCGGTGACCTAGTACAGAAATCAATACAGATAATAGCATCACTAACCAAAGCAACATGAAATCATTCCAGCTTGTGCTCAGTGTGGTTTGGAACAGCGCATCCCTGGTGGGGTAACCTTATTTTTTATTTTATTTATACATACCCTTTTTGATGTTTTAGGAATCTGGAGAGAAATGCATACAAAATGAAGTTTTTGATCCCCTGTTGATTAAGGCTGGTGTGTGTTTATGGAACTGAAAACATCCTTATTATCTGATATATGTAATCATCATCTTTTACTGCAGATGATCTTATATCTTATTTATCTAGCGCTGTCCACATCATTTTTTTTTTTTTTAATTCTTTATTTTGGTGGTGCATAGCAAGCATATGATTTGTACAGTACAGGTGTGTCCGACATTGGCAGGAAAAAGTTTAACTCAGTACAGCAATAGCATAGCACCCTTTTTTTTAAAGAACAAAGTACAATAACAGTATATGACAATTCGAGCGCATCTGAGTGGAGTTGTGGGTGTCGTGTGCCTCAAGGGGGTAAGCTCTCAGGTGCTCCCTTGCGATTGGTAGGAGATATATGCAAGATTGTATGTTGAGGGTGTTATTGGCATATCTTGTGAATGCCTGTCTGTAGCAAGATGTGAGTTCCCCTGGTGTGTATGTGTCGTTTGCCTAGTGATTGAATTGTTGGAATGCGTGGGTGTGATTCGCTAGGCGCTCTACCATACTGCCTATGGGGTGATGTGCTACCTCCTCGTTATGTGATACCCCTGACCAAGGGTGCAGCGGGGGGGTTATGAGTGTGCACATGTTTTTATTTTTACTCCAGTTCTATCTGTACTAACTGTAGCATATAGTAACTAAAATTTACAAAATGTTGCATTAAATAACGTGCCTATTATTGTGTAGGTCCCTTTGTGATGCCAAAATATGGACTCCGCAAGACCTCTGAGCATATCCTGTGATATCTGGCACCAAGACATCCCTCGGTCAGGCGCAACTGATCCAACAGGCACAGCCAATGTTTGTTGTTTTGTCCTACCAAGTGTAAACGTGCATTATGTATGGAACATGCTACTTTTTATTGTAATAAATGCTCAGAAATTGCTTCTGCCAATGTTGGAGAGCAAATAGAATAATAAACATGTTTTTATTTGAGTAAAAAGTTTTTGTAAAAGTGGCCTACTAGGCACAATGCACCCGATCCTGTTCTTACTCACATTGCGCCTGACCGAGGGCTAAGTTCTGCTAGTTGCGAGGTGGGCCGTCCATTGATCAGATTTAATGTTCGAGCACATCCCACAGATTCTCAATCCAATTGAGGTCTGGGCAACACTGAACTCTGTTATGTTACTCAAACCATTCCTGAATATTGTTTTCCAGTGTGGCAGGGTGCATTACTCTGCTGAAAGAGGCCACTGACATCAGGGAACACCATTGTCATGAAGGGGTGTACATGGTCTGCAACAATCTCTAGGTAGATGGTACATCTCAAAATAATGCAGGATCCAAGGTTTGCCAGCACAACATTGCCCAGAGCATAACTCTGCCTCTGCTGACCTGCCTTCTTCCTATAGTGCATCCTGCTACCATCTCCCCAGGTAAACAATGCACACACACCCAGCTTTCCACCTGATCTAAATGAAAATGTGATTCATCAGACCAGACAACCTTCTGACGCTCACATCCCCAATAAAAGCGCATTCCATGGTGGACAGGGGTCATCATGGTGCGCTAATCGGTCTGGGGACAAGCAGCCCCATATGCAGCAAGCTGTGATGCATGTGTTCTGACATTGTGCTATCATCAGCATTAAGTTTTTCAGCAATTTGAGCTGCAGTAGATCTTCTTGCACCCAATATGCATACAATGCGGGTGTATTTTGGTGAAAGCGGTTTTGGTGAGGGGGAAGGCAGCAATTCATGCTAGAATCCAGGCACGACAATGTACACCCTAAAGATTTGCTGTTTTTGAACAGGTGCCATTGTAGCCATATAACTAATGTTATTTTCTTCACCTGTCAGTGGTTTAAATGTTGTGGCTGATCAGTGTATGGTAATAGGCACAAAGCATAGTGCAGATTAAAGTTACAGTTTATTACTAGTTTAAAGGAACACTATAGGGTCGGGAACACAAAACTGTATTCTTGACCCTGTAGTGTTAAAAACACAATCTAGCCACGCAGAGGGTGGAGCCACTGAATGTCAATGCTTCACAATGTACAGCACTGCCCCAAGAAGCACTCCTAGTAGCCACCTGAGGGTTGGCCGGTAAATGTATTCCTAGGGGTAATGTAAACACTGCCTTTTCTCTGAAAATACATTGTTTACTGCAAAAAGCCTGAAGGGATGATTATACTCACTAGGCTGTAGTTGTTCTCGTGACTGTAGTGGCCCTTTAAGATGACCGTTTATCTCTGTACTGTCTGTATTTGGGTTAAAACTAGGTACTGAATCTTGCTGGAGGGAGTATGTCCACAGCAGCCAGCAGGCAACAGACCTTGAGTGCACCAAGAAGCCCCATTCCCAAGCTGGAAGCGTATTTCAAGGTTACCATTTCATTGATACAGTTGCTGAGTTTGTTGCAAGTCCAATGTATGGATTGAATTGTGACTCATAATGGGAGCTGACTGTGTTGTCATCTTATTTTGTAGATAACATGGACATTTATTTTATGTGCAGCTTAACCTTTTTATTTTTTGAATTTTATTTTAATTATATTTTCATGTTTGCCTCCTTTCTTTCTCCCAAATAAGCAATTAATAAAGTCTGTGTTTATATTGCCACAAAAAAAACCTGATTCTATAGATAAAAAAGAAAAATGCTGTATAATATTTGCCTTTACTTTCATGCATTAAAACCAGGTTTCAGTTTACACTAAGAAAATAAATCATCCGTTATTTTACATGAAACTATAGTGGTTTTGTCTGTCCATCTCACCAAGCTGAAAATTATTCACAGCCGGTCAGTGTATAATACATCCATCCACCTTTTGACTTTAATGACCGTGATGGGCGCATCCCTTGCTTGTTATTCTTAATTAGATTGTTTCTTGTCTTTTTACATCTTCTCATTAATTCCTCCAAGAGAGAATTTTCAGGTGTTTCACATTTTTTGATTGTGATTTCTATTGGTCAGTCTGTCTATCCCTAGTCAATGCCATAGACTGCAAGAATCAATATTATTATTATTATTATTTATAGAGCTCCAACAAATTCTGCAGTGCTGTACAATGGGAAAAGATTGCTTAGTCTGCAGTAGTCAGTGCTTTTTATTTTTGTTATGTAAAAAAAAAAAAAAATGTATAGATGTGTTTTGTTTTTAAATTTTTTCTTTTTTTTTTTTTTATAAATAAACTTTATAGATAGTAAACTTGTTTGAGCAGGGCCTTCTTCTTAATCTCTTGTGCTATATTGGTTATAGTGTCAGGAATGTGCTGTCCCTCCCCCATCCTTGTTACGAGTCAGTTTTAGAACTATTTGACATATTACGTGGCACTCTTAGCTCAGGAAAGATAACTGAAGCTCCCGCCCACCTTAGGAAGTAGTAGAGGTAGGGAGCTTCCCTTTCTTTCCTAAGCTGAATGTGCCAATGAGCCAAGACCTGCACTGCATTGTTGTAACCTCCGCCTTTTGCACCTGGCAATCATCATAGAGAAAGTATACAAAGCGGAGGAGGAATAAAAAATGTTTACATTTTTCCATCTCATCTGCAGTGTTTGCCTTGTCTGAACTGGATTATGGCATTTGCTAAATCTTTAATGTAAATGTAAAAGAAAACTGCATCTCTGCTATTTTTATTAGCAAATTATATGGCTATTTTTATAGTTGTATTCAATGGTGTTCGTTTCAGAAAAATTACATTTCCCCTTTTAAACATAAAACACTCTTCAGTTCCTGCTTCTCATTAAAATCATGTTAATACAGATTGTACAGCGCTACGGAATCTGATGGCGCTATATAAATAATAATAATATAACTCGCCAGGCCCTCTACCCCAATGAATAAAAATGAGTTTTGTAGCTACTACCTAAATCTAATCTCCGCATTGCTGAAACACTGTATTTAATGGTTATATACGACTGTCAAGACAGGAAGTGACTCTTTTGTGTGAATTCACATCCAATTTGTCACCAGCTTGTGCCTGAGGCCTGTGACTTAGTTAAAATAAAAGTGCTGTGGAATATGTTCACATCTGGCCTGGGAATTGTCAAGCGTTTGACCAGAGTCTATTTACTCTATTCTTAGGGTCTTTGGGAAAATGGACAAAATGTCATGGACTTGCAATCTGGTATTGGATTTTCACTTCATGGCAATTGGTCTATTTTTGTTTATTTTACTTTGGCAGTGTAATTACAGAATTCTGTTTCCACGCTGGCCACTCAAGGACATTGTGCTGTCAATATAGCGTTTCCATATCGTCCAGTAGCTGAACGGTGCTTTTAAAACCATTGTTAATACCAAACACCCACTGATAAAGTTAATATTTTAAAATGGCTTGATGGTTCACACAATTGAACCATCACAAAAAACTAATCTGTTATTATTGCGGGCTATTGTAAGCTTGATTGGGCAGGGCCCTTTTCACCTACTGCTCCATTTAATTATGTTTTATTAGAATGTTGTTGGTTTAGTGTCTGCCTTGTTTATCAATTGTACAGCACTACAAAACATGTGGGAGGGGGAGGGGTGTGTGTGTGTGTGTGTGTCCTTAAGTTGTGGGAGTGGCTATAGACCTATAAAAGGGACTTCCCCCCCCCCCCCTTCCCCTACTTACCTTTGTTGGTCAGACTGTTCGAGGTCAGCATTTGCATGAGATCTACTTTAAGGTCATACAAGACGCCATTTTGGTTTACTGCAAGCTGTGTCCAGGAATCCTGCAGCAGGGCTTTCCGTTAATCCAGTGGCTTTCTCTCCGGTCAGCATCGCATTTGGATCTCAGTGACTCTCAAACCGTAAGTTGACCCACCTGTCGCGCCAGGATTAGTTCCCACGGCGTTCAGCACAGCACGGGTCCTCACTTTACGGTTTCCTTTCGTTTTGCACGGTTATTTCGTTACCTTATACTCACCTAGCTCTTCAGGTAAAATCTGTTGCATAAAAAATAGTAAAATAGTGAGAGCACACTGTACATGCAATAAATAATATTACCAGTACTTCACAAGGTAAATAGCTGAAACATAAAAAGGAGAGAGAAAAGCACATAGGGTAATATTGTATACACTTTGTATATTAACCGTATATAATTGGTTGCACTCACGTGGTTCTGAGTCACTTTAAAAGCTGACTCAGACTAAGGGCTTAAATCGGAGAAGAAATCCTTAATACTGGACCACTTGTGTTGAAATATACGTTGAGATAAAGTTGTCTCTGGCAATCTCTAGATGTGTAATAGAAATTACTCCAGGATACCCAATCTCGATCAATCTTTTAAGACTTTTATTCCATATTAAACAAAACAATTAAAATCAATCACAAGTATACTACAGTCCATAGAATTACCACGACGCGTTTCGGCAGAAGCCTTTTTCAAGTGGTATTACATGTTCATCTCCGAGTTGCCCTTTTATATCGTATAGCGTTGGCGCTCTTTCCCGCGCTCACCGGCCATCTTCATTTCCGTTTTCGTCATTTGCCATCGACGGACGTGTCCCGCACGTCTTGACGTCATCTCCGCGTCCTATACCGGAAGTACTCTCGCGGCCATCTTTACTACACCAATTGTTTATGTTTGCCAGTTCTCTCTGGCATAATCACAACATTTAAAACGTCCTTTATATAGAATCCTTCCTCCTAACAGGTTATCACTCTTACTACAGGAACAAAATAAGAAACCTTAATATATATTTAACAGGAGGAAATAACAATTCTCAATACATATTATATCATAAGACCTATATGCATAAAACAATAAAATCTATAATAGATACACTCATTAAAAATGTTTAAATTTAAAAAATATATATATATATAACTCTTTTAGAACACAATTATAAAAGAGGGGAGAGAAAAAAAGAGTTTATATTAAAAAACTTTAAAATAAATTTAAAATAAATTTAAAATAATCTCTATTAATTATAAGTATGTATTAACTTCAAAATCTATATTTAAACCACATGGAGATAAAGTCTCCATATTAAAAATCCATTTCATTTCAGTTTTGTTAAGGAGGTTTTCCATATTGCCTCCCCTCCAATGGATTTTAACAGCTTCTATCCCCATAAAATCAAATCCTTGTGTATTTCCTCCATGGATTTCTAAAAAATGTTTTGATACATTATGCAAAGTATATTTCCTATTAATATTATAAATATGCTCTCTAATACGTATCTTAAGTTGTCTTGAAGTCCTTCCAATATATTGATATCCACAAGGACAAGTAATCATATAGATAATATTCTTAGTGTTACAAGTTATAAAAGATTTTATATCATATAATTTTTTGTTATAAAAAGAGTGAAATTGTTTGACATTTTTATTTTTGTGATTTCTTGTCATACAACCTTTACAAGTCCCACAATAATAAAAGCCATTTTCTCTTTTAAACATAGTTAAAGATTGTGAACTCTTATCTTTTTCTAAAAAACTTGAAGTTAAAACCTGTTTAAAACTTTTTGCTCCCCTAAAAATGACTTTAGGTTTGGCTCCTAAATACTTTTGAATTTCCTGGTCTTGTTCTAAAATATGCCAATTTTTCTTAATAATTTTTTGTAATTGTTTACTATTTGAGCTATAATTAAAAATAATAGGTATAATTGTGTCATCTTCTTTTATTTCTTTTTCTTTGTATTTTAGAATATTTTCTCTGGTTTGCTGTCCTACTTCTTCTTTTATTGCTTCTAAAGTATTTTGGTTATAACCTTTTTCTACTAGTTGGTTTATTAAAATCTGTGTCTGTTCCTCATATTGTTGAATATCTGTACAATTACGTTTTATTCTTAAAAATTGTCCTTTAGGTATATTAATTAGCCAAGGTTTAAAATGACAACTTTTTAAATTAATAAAACTATTTACATCAACTAGTTTAAAAAAAGTTTTACTCTTAATTTGATTATCTTCTATATAAATACTAAGATCCAAAAAATTAACATTTTGAGTACTCATTTCATATACTAGATTAATATTCCAACTGTTTTGATTAAGATCATTTAAAAAATTAGACAAAGAATCTTGGGTACCTCTCCATATCATAAAAATGTCGTCAATATAACGTCTATAGAGGACCAGACCTGCCCCAACTTCTGGCTTGGAAAAAACTTCCAGTTCCTCCCAAAATGCCATAAAAAGGTTCGCATAGCTTGGGGCAAATCTGGTCCCCATAGTTGTTCCTTTGGTCTGTAAATAAAAATCATTCTCGAACCAAAAGAAATTGTTAAAAAGAATCATTTGTATACCCTCTATAATAAAATCTACCTGTCGAGGGTCCAAGTCATTCTCTTTATTTAAAAAATGTCTCGCTGCTTCACATCCTTTCTCATGATCTATAATAGTATATAAGCTGCTGACATCGCAGGTAACCAAAAATAGTCCTTCTTCCCATTTAAAATTATTTAAAATTTGTAAAAGTGACATAGTGTCTTTTAAATACGAAGGACATTTTTTAACAGGATTTTGAAGAAATTGATCTAAAAACTGGGATAAGGGAGATAAAAGGGAACCAATTCCTGAGACTATTGGTCTACCTGGGGGATTATGTATGTCCTTGTGTACTTTAGGCAAAACATATAATACAGGGATCTTAGGAAATTTTACATCAAGAAAATCATATTCCTTTTTGTTTAATATCTCCATTTCCAATCCTTGTACTAAATATTTATTTAATTTCTTTTTTATATCTTCCATTGGATTTTTAGGTAGTAGTGAATAAGTTTCTTGATCTTTTAATTGATCAAAAATTACTTTCAAATATTCTTCTCTTTGCCATATCACTACCCCCCCCCCTTATCTGCTGGTTTAATGACAATAGAGGTATCTTTTTTTTTTTATATCCTGTAATGCTTTTCTTTCAGATATAGTTAGGTTCTTTTGTCGTTCATTTATAGGTTCTATTTTTCTAAGTTCTTTTGTACAAACTTTTTCAAAAATTTTGATGGCATCTGATTTAAGGTAACTTGGGAAGAAGGTAGACTTATTTTTAAGATTAGTATGTTTAAATTTTTCTTCTCTATTTACAACTTCTTCCGATACCTTACTAGGAAATTTCTGGTTAAAAAACTTTTTTAAACATAACTTACGTGTAAATTTATTAATATCTAGAAAAGTCTCAAATTTATCTATTTCACAACTGGGAGCAAATTTAAAACCTTTATTTAAAACATTTATATGTGATTCATTTAAAACTTTATTAGAGAGATTGAAGATTCTTATGTCCGTTGAAATCTTTTTGCTATTTCCTCCCTTCTCCTTTTGTCTTCCTTTTTGTTTTCTATTTCCTCTTCTTGTCTCCCTCTTTTGGTAGGAGTCTGAGTCCTTCCTCTTATTCTGCTCATTGACTGTCCTAAGAAAAGATCTTCTTCATTTAAATGCTGTAAATGACTAAATCTATTTGAAGTAGGTAATTCCTGAATTTTAGGAGGAGAGGAATATCTGTGATTTCTATTATAAGTGGTTCTATTATAATTATTTCTATCTTGATTATTCCCTTTAAAGGAATTTTTTCTCTCCTTTATTTTCACTTGAGTCCATTCTTCCCTTTTATCATACCCCCTTTTTTGTGGTAGTTGATTATATACAGTAGATCTTTCTCCATAAGTTCTAAGATTATTTGGAGACGATCTAATTTCTTGTCTTCTAAAATTCCCTTTGCTATAATCCTTTCTCACATATTTAGAATTATCTTTTTTCTTCTGTGGTTTTATTTGACCATTTAGATAATCTTCCTGATCTCTTTTCAGTTTCTTTTTCTTAGTCTCAATTACTTTTTTCTCAATATTTTTTATTTTTTCGATTATTTTATCCATCATATTTCTAAATTCCTCCGTTTCTACGAAGGGTTCTAACTCCTTTTGTATATCATTTATCTCTTCATTCATCTGATATAAACTAAGGGTACGTTGTTCAATAATAACACCCATCATATGTCTAGCGAATGATTCCAAAGCTCCATCCCAAGCTTTATTGAATCTTTCGCTTTCATTTTCAGAGGTAGGAGATTTATGAAATCTTAGGCCTCTAGGGGCTATTTGTAATTCTACATATTTTTCTAGTGTAAAAATCTCCCATTTATATTTCATTTCTTTAATCAATAATCTTTCCAAATTAGAACATATTGTTCCTAAATTTTCATTAATCTTAATTGATCTATTCTCTAATTGATCATTCATTAAGTCAAATCTTTGATTCATGTCTCCCTGCCAACTTTTACGTAAGTTAGAGATTGACATAATAGTGTTTTACAGTAGATCCCAAATGAGTGATACAAAACACAATATAGTATAAAAGGTATGGGAAAAACAGTAATAAGTGGTGCTGCTATCACTTCAGTGTGTATCACTCAACCACACAAAATCAGGTGCATAAAAAATAGTAAAATAGTGAGAGCACACTGTACATGCAATAAATAATATTACCAGTACTTCACAAGGTAAATAGCTGAAACATAAAAAGGAGAGAGAAAAGCACATAGGGTAATATTGTATACACTTTGTATATTAACCGTATATAATTGGTTGCACTCACGTGGTTCTGAGTCACTTGAAAAGCTGACTCAGACTAAGGGCTTAAATCGGAGAAGAAATCCTTAATACTGGACCACTTGTGTTGAAATATACGTTGAGATAAAGTTGTCTCTGGCAATCTCTAGATGTGTAATAGAAATTACTCCAGGATACCCAATCTCGATCAATCTTTTAAGACTTTTATTCCATATTAAACAAAACAATTAAAATCAATCACAAGTATACTACAGTCCATAGAATTACCACGACGCGTTTCGGCAGAAGCCTTTTTCAAGTGGTACTTCCGGTATAGGACGCGGAGATGACGTCAAGACGTGCGGGACACGTCCGTCGATGGCAAATGACGAAAACGGAAATGAAGATGGCCGGTGAGCGCGGGAAAGAGCGCCAACGCTATACGATATAAAAGGGCAACTCGGAGATGAACATGTAATACCACTTGAAAAAGGCTTCTGCCGAAACGCGTCGTGGTAATTCTATGGACTGTAGTATACTTGTGATTGATTTTAATTGTTTTGTTTAATATGGAATAAAAGTCTTAAAAGATTGATCGAGATTGGGTATCCTGGAGTAATTTCTATTACACATCTAGAGATTGCCAGAGACAACTTTATCTCAACGTATATTTCAACACAAGTGGTCCAGTATTAAGGATTTCTTCTCCGATTTAAGCCCTTAGTCTGAGTCAGCTTTTAAAGTGACTCAGAACCACGTGAGTGCAACCAATTATATACGGTTAATATACAAAGTGTATACAATATTACCCTATGTGCTTTTCTCTCTCCTTTTTATGTTTCAGCTATTTACCTTGTGAAGTACTGGTAATATTATTTATTGCATGTACAGTGTGCTCTCACTATTTTACTATTTTTTATGCACCTGATTTTGTGTGGTTGAGTGATACACACTGAAGTGATAGCAGCACCACTTATTACTGTTTTTCCCATACCTTTTATACTATATTGTGTTTTGTATCACTCATTTGGGATCTACTGTAAAACACTATTATGTCAATCTCTAACTTACGTAAAAGTTGGCAGGGAGACATGAATCAAAGATTTGACTTAATGAATGATCAATTAGAGAATAGATCAATTAAGATTAATGAAAATTTAGGAACAATATGTTCTAATTTGGAAAGATTATTGATTAAAGAAATGAAATATAAATGGGAGATTTTTACACTAGAAAAATATGTAGAATTACAAATAGCCCCTAGAGGCCTAAGATTTCATAAATCTCCTACCTCTGAAAATGAAAGCGAAAGATTCAATAAAGCTTGGGATGGAGCTTTGGAATCATTCGCTAGACATATGATGGGTGTTATTATTGAACAACGTACCCTTAGTTTATATCAGATGAATGAAGAGATAAATGATATACAAAAGGAGTTAGAACCCTTCGTAGAAACGGAGGAATTTAGAAATATGATGGATAAAATAATCGAAAAAATAAAAAATATTGAGAAAAAAGTAATTGAGACTAAGAAAAAGAAACTGAAAAGAGATCAGGAAGATTATCTAAATGGTCAAATAAAACCACAGAAGAAAAAAGATAATTCTAAATATGTGAGAAAGGATTATAGCAAAGGGAATTTTAGAAGACAAGAAATTAGATCGTCTCCAAATAATCTTAGAACTTATGGAGAAAGATCTACTGTATATAATCAACTACCACAAAAAAGGGGGTATGATAAAAGGGAAGAATGGACTCAAGTGAAAATAAAGGAGAGAAAAAATTCCTTTAAAGGGAATAATCAAGATAGAAATAATTATAATAGAACCACTTATAATAGAAATCACAGATATTCCTCTCCTCCTAAAATTCAGGAATTACCTACTTCAAATAGATTTAGTCATTTACAGCATTTAAATGAAGAAGATCTTTTTTTAGGACAGTCAATGAGCAGAATAAGAGGAAGGACTCAGACTCCTACCAAAAGAGGGAGACAAGAAGAGGAAATAGAAAACAAAAAGGAAGACAAAAGGAGAAGGGAGGAAATAGCAAAAAGATTTCAACGGACATAAGAATCTTCAATCTCTCTAATAAAGTTTTAAATGAATCACATATAAATGTTTTAAATAAAGGTTTTAAATTTGCTCCCAGTTGTGAAATAGATAAATTTGAGACTTTTCTAGATATTAATAAATTTACACGTAAGTTATGTTTAAAAAAGTTTTTTAACCAGAAATTTCCTAGTAAGGTATCGGAAGAAGTTGTAAATAGAGAAGAAAAATTTAAACATACTAATCTTAAAAATAAGTCTACCTTCTTCCCAAGTTACCTTAAATCAGATGCCATCAAAATTTTTGAAAAAGTTTGTACAAAAGAACTTAGAAAAATAGAACCTATAAATGAACGACAAAAGAACCTAACTATATCTGAAAGAAAAGCATTACAGGATTTAAAAAAAGATACCTCTATTGTCATTAAACCAGCAGATAAGGGGGGGGGGGTAGTGATATGGCAAAGAGAAGAATATTTGAAAGTAATTTTTGATCAATTAAAAGATCAAGAAACTTATTCACTACTACCTAAAAATCCAATGGAAGATATAAAAAAGAAATTAAATAAATATTTAGTACAAGGATTGGAAATGGAGATATTAAACAAAAAGGAATATGATTTTCTTGATGTAAAATTTCCTAAGATCCCTGTATTATATGTTTTGCCTAAAGTACACAAGGACATACATAATCCCCCAGGTAGACCAATAGTCTCAGGAATTGGTTCCCTTTTATCTCCCTTATCCCAGTTTTTAGATCAATTTCTTCAAAATCCTGTTAAAAAATGTCCTTCGTATTTAAAAGACACTATGTCACTTTTACAAATTTTAAATAATTTTAAATGGGAAGAAGGACTATTTTTGGTTACCTGCGATGTCAGCAGCTTATATACTATTATAGATCATGAGAAAGGATGTGAAGCAGCGAGACATTTTTTAAATAAAGAGAATGACTTGGACCCTCGACAGGTAGATTTTATTATAGAGGGTATACAAATGATTCTTTTTAACAATTTCTTTTGGTTCGAGAATGATTTTTATTTACAGACCAAAGGAACAACTATGGGGACCAGATTTGCCCCAAGCTATGCGAACCTTTTTATGGCATTTTGGGAGGAACTGGAAGTTTTTTCCAAGCCAGAAGTTGGGGCAGGTCTGGTCCTCTATAGACGTTATATTGACGACATTTTTATGATATGGAGAGGTACCCAAGATTCTTTGTCTAATTTTTTAAATGATCTTAATCAAAACAGTTGGAATATTAATCTAGTATATGAAATGAGTACTCAAAATGTTAATTTTTTGGATCTTAGTATTTATATAGAAGATAATCAAATTAAGAGTAAAACTTTTTTTAAACTAGTTGATGTAAATAGTTTTATTAATTTAAAAAGTTGTCATTTTAAACCTTGGCTAATTAATATACCTAAAGGACAATTTTTAAGAATAAAACGTAATTGTACAGATATTCAACAATATGAGGAACAGACACAGATTTTAATAAACCAACTAGTAGAAAAAGGTTATAACCAAAATACTTTAGAAGCAATAAAAGAAGAAGTAGGACAGCAAACCAGAGAAAATATTCTAAAATACAAAGAAAAAGAAATAAAAGAAGATGACACAATTATACCTATTATTTTTAATTATAGCTCAAATAGTAAACAATTACAAAAAATTATTAAGAAAAATTGGCATATTTTAGAACAAGACCAGGAAATTCAAGAGTATTTAGGAGCCAAACCTAAAGTCATTTTTAGGGGAGCAAAAAGTTTTAAACAGGTTTTAACTTCAAGTTTTTTAGAAAAAGATAAGAGTTCACAATCTTTAACTATGTTTAAAAGAGAAAATGGCTTTTATTATTGTGGGACTTGTAAAGGTTGTATGACAAGAAATCACAAAAATAAAAATGTCAAACAATTTCACTCTTTTTATAACAAAAAATTATATGATATAAAATCTTTTATAACTTGTAACACTAAGAATATTATCTATATGATTACTTGTCCTTGTGGATATCAATATATTGGAAGGACTTCAAGACAACTTAAGATACGTATTAGAGAGCATATTTATAATATTAATAGGAAATATACTTTGCATAATGTATCAAAACATTTTTTAGAAATCCATGGAGGAAATACACAAGGATTTGATTTTATGGGGATAGAAGCTGTTAAAATCCATTGGAGGGGAGGCAATATGGAAAACCTCCTTAACAAAACTGAAATGAAATGGATTTTTAATATGGAGACTTTATCTCCATGTGGTTTAAATATAGATTTTGAAGTTAATACATACTTATAATTAATAGAGATTATTTTAAATTTATTTTAAATTTATTTTAAAGTTTTTTAATATAAACTCTTTTTTTCTCTCCCCTCTTTTATAATTGTGTTCTAAAAGAGTTATATATATATATATTTTTTAAATTTAAACATTTTTAATGAGTGTATCTATTATAGATTTTATTGTTTTATGCATATAGGTCTTATGATATAATATGTATTGAGAATTGTTATTTCCTCCTGTTAAATATATATTAAGGTTTCTTATTTTGTTCCTGTAGTAAGAGTGATAACCTGTTAGGAGGAAGGATTCTATATAAAGGACGTTTTAAATGTTGTGATTATGCCAGAGAGAACTGGCAAACATAAACAATTGGTGTAGTAAAGATGGCCGCGAGAGTACTTCCGGTATAGGACGCGGAGATGACGTCAAGACGTGCGGGACACGTCCGTCGATGGCAAATGACGAAAACGGAAATGAAGATGGCCGGTGAGCGCGGGAAAGAGCGCCAACGCTATACGATATAAAAGGGCAACTCGGAGATGAACATGTAATACCACTTGAAAAAGGCTTCTGCCGAAACGCGTCGTGGTAATTCTATGGACTGTAGTATACTTGTGATTGATTTTAATTGTTTTGTTTAATATGGAATAAAAGTCTTAAAAGATTGATCGAGATTGGGTATCCTGGAGTAATTTCTATTACACATCTAGAGATTGCCAGAGACAACTTTATCTCAACGTATATTTCAACACAAGTGGTCCAGTATTAAGGATTTCTTCTCCGATTTAAGCCCTTAGTCTGAGTCAGCTTTTAAAGTGACTCAGAACCACGTGAGTGCAACCAATTATATACGGTTAATATACAAAGTGTATACAATATTACCCTATGTGCTTTTCTCTCTCCTTTTTATGTTTCAGCTATTTACCTTGTGAAGTACTGGTAATATTATTTATTGCATGTACAGTGTGCTCTCACTATTTTACTATTTTTTATGCACCTGATTTTGTGTGGTTGAGTGATACACACTGAAGTGATAGCAGCACCACTTATTACTGTTTTTCCCATACCTTTTATACTATATTAGGTAAAATCTGTTGTTTAAAATCTGTTTTGGTTAAAATCTGTTGGGTTAAAATCTGTTGGGTTAAAACTACAAATGAAATACAAATTTTCGCCTACACACTGACCCCCTACCGGTCTTTAGGTGTACTACAGGCTTCTTAGACATTATCGCATTTCATGTACAAATCAACGAACCACTGCATTTGCGCCTACACACTGACCCCTACCGGTCAATCTGTGTACTACAGGCTTCTCAGACATTATTGCATTTCATGTACAAACCAACGAACCACGGCATTTCCGCCTACATGCTGACCCCTACCGGTTAATCGGTACACTACAGGCTTCTCAGACTTTATTTCACTTCATAAGCAAACAAACTAACTACAGCATTTTCGCTTTTATACTGACTCCTATCTGTCAACGGTATACTACAGGCTTTTCAGACATATGGTTATTCCCCTCATAACATTCCCACTATAATTACAAAATAACACTTCCTTACAACTCACGCTTGCTATGATATAATCATTCCTGCATACCTGCCTACATAGGCATTTAGTTACATTTACTGACAATACGCATACATTTACCCAGGAATGCACATACTATTTAAAGCACTATGCAGGATTCCAGAGTCTAATACGGAATATTTGCATGTTTGCACGCTTAAAATATAAGTCCTTCCAATTACTTATTTTCACATATTAGGTTATTCAGCTGCCAGTCATGGTTCACTACATTCATGTTTCGAGGTACAGTTGTATTCCATATCACACATGATATAACACTCCCGACAAGTTAATTTCTTTCAAACAGGGCCATTACAAGCATACAATAAACATTGGGACGGAGCACTTTTCTCGATTAAACTTGCATAACACACATATGGGTATACGCTTTTAAATGTCTATATTCAATTTTCATACATTCTTTTACCCGTCCAGGATACAGGTATTAATAACCCTTACGACCAGTAAGGGTATCTAATCATACTACCAGGTGCATACACCTGCTCATGTGGTATATACATACATTTTCTGTGTCCCCTGTTCTGTGTATATCCTTAGCGTACTGGCAATTAGGGACTATAGGTTTCCAATAGGTATTCTCCTTTCTTGGCATCTACGCCTGTCGTATAGTGGTCCCGCGAGGCCAACACCCCGCCTCAACGCTCGGAGGCAAACACCCATCGGGCCACTTGTGAGCTAGCCGCCTCGCATGGTATATAGAGAGGGCCTCACCTGTCACTCCCTTCCCCCTTTTTTTCTGGTTACAGTCACCGAGAGGCCAACATCCTGCCACTACGTTTGGTGGCCATAAAAATCCCCTCGTGCCATTGCATGGATAGAACCTCTCAAGCCACTTGGCAACTAGCAGGACCTCACCTGTCACCAAACAAAGGATTAATTGTTTCGCCATGCGGCTTTAGCTAGCAAGCCAGTACTAGCACACTGTGGGTTTATATAATAATGGCTATCTTCGTGTTTTTTAGAATGTATCAAGCAGGTGGTAAGGATTTCTCTCTACCTATCACTCCAGCTAGAGTCAACACACTTTCACTTGGAGAAGATGTTGCTAGTCCCACACGACAATTTTGTCCCAACACAGTGGTCGATCACGTTTCAGGCTCCAGGCTCTAGCACCTCAGGTAGTACATAGAGAATTACCAGAGACAAATTGGGTCGTCTCATTCTCTTTGGCAAATCCCAGATTGGCGACAATTTCCATTTTGGCACATGTAGTTTCAGTGAGTGCAGACTGTTGCAAATATGTTCTCAATATGTCAGGGCACATGCAAAAAAACATGTGTCCCAATAAATGTACCCTGAACCTTACTTCACATCTGTAAACATTTTGCATTTCCAGTCCTTTTTTAACTCATCACCCTTCCAGACATTTAGTTGATTAACTAATCTCCGAATTTTAACCCCTTAAGGACACATGACATGTGTGACATGTCATGATTCCCTTTTATTCCAGAAGTTTGGTCCTTAAGGGGTTAAAGGCCTTCCATACAGGTATTGCCATATACTTTTGGGGGAATCTAGAATGACCTAACTTGCAGTCATCACAGCAGCATCCAACAGCTGGCATTACACTCATGGCCCAAGAAATGGCAGAAAGATTTCTACCTGGGCTTCTCCGATCTACACCATTTACAGCGTGGCGCAATCCCATTGGGGTTGTCACAGGGAATCTTCCCTCACACTGTAACTAATCATAGACTTATCTGCACCTCACGGCTCGGCTACCCCAAGTCTCAACTCCCTCATACCTTCCGAGGACCTTTCATTACAGTATGCCACCATTGTTCATACCATTACAGCTATCACTCAAGCAAGGGGGGAAGCCTGGTTAAGTAAAACTGATATCACAAACTCATTTCAGATTGCCACCATCCACCCCTACGCTGGCACTTACAGGGCATTTATGGGCAGCAGTTATATATTTCTCCTCCCGCTTAACTTTCGGGTCAAGATCAGCCCACAATCTTCAATATATTCGTTGAACTCTTTGGTTGTGGTTAAACATATCCAGATGCCCAACACTCCCGAGATGATTTCTTGTTGGTCAAAGGGAACGCCTTTCCCTCTAAAAGCTTCAAGGAAGCCATTAGTATGTCTGAACACTTGGGTGTCCCAGTATTCCCTAAGGTCACAGAAGACCCAGACACTATCGTTACATTCCTGGGCATACAACTTGATTCGGCATCCATGCCAACAAGTTACCACATGAGAAATAGGAACAGTCGCAACAACACCAATTACCACCTCCTGCTTGGTACTTGCAACCGCATGAAACTACAATCCCTACCAGGTTCCTTAAATTTTGCCATGCGCATCATACCGCAGGCTGCGCTTTCATCTAAGACCACTTTGCTTTTTCCACACTCCCACATGATGATCAGGGGCTGTCCCTAGACAACCAAGCCACGGCAGACCTACACATATGGTGGACTTTCTTAACCACAAGTAATAGTAAACTATTGAGGCAGCTCCCGTGAAAGCAGCCATGGCAGGGGGGTCATTTATGGTCAAGGTCATGGATTACATGAACCTCGCCAACATAGCTGGGCTCTGACTAAACTGGCATTGTCCACCAGCACTCAACACGCTTGCTACAGGGTTTTCCACTTATACAATATGTTTCATGTCGGACCATCACTTAGCTGGTTTGAGGCCTTCGCCTCTTTTTGCCACCTTAAGTTAAAAATTCTCGCACAACACGGTTAAACTTATTTCACGGGCATTCAACACTATATACGTATTTCTCCTTCCCAAACAACAAGGGCTCCTATCCTCCTACCCCATCCATACCTTACTTAGAGACCTAGCCAAGCGGACGTTCCCGCTAAAACTAAATACTGGCCATAGACATACAATGTTCAAACCATGTCAGAACCACTTGACCATGCACCTTCTGAGCCACGCACCAATGCAGTTATCAAAACTGCTACCTATCTAGCATTTAACGGCTTTCTCAGGCCAAAAAAATAACTCACTATTAGCGGCCAACATCATAAACAAGAGTGCCTGTTGACCTCTTATCTTCTAAAACATACAGACCACTATGTCCGGTCCCTTCCTAAAACTAAGACTAGTCAGATGGGCGAGCCAGTGCATATAACCTACTACCCTACAAGCAGTGCTGGGTGCCCGGATAAGGTACTGGTTACTTTCTTGGGCACGCAACCATATGCACCACTGAACCATTACTGTCGCTGTATGATACTGTCCTTACCACAGGTAAGTTCATGCACTATGTCCACCTACTCATTCACCAGGCTCGAACTAAACCCTTGCGACTACTCAGGGCACTCCTTTAGGATAGGAGCAGCCTCCACGGCCTATAGTCAAGAAATCCCCGCACACGTTAAGACACGGGGCTGCTGGGAATCATAGGCTTATGCGACTTACATACCACAGCCGATTCAGGAATAAGGAAGCTTTCATTAAAATGTCTACCTGATGGTTAACAAATGCACTATGATCCTGTATAATGTTTTGCATTAATACGTCTCCTTTTTGCCCACTTTTTACCGGCCTACAGCATACGTCGGTTTCGGCACACCTCAACCGATTATTCCTAAAGCTACATCTCTACAACCCTTCTTATTCTATATCATATGAGAATGCCCCGAACACATAAATAAATATATATATATATATATATATATATACTCCCCTATAGATGAATCTTGTCAATATGTGTGTGTATGTATGTATGTATGTATGTATATATATGGATGTGTGTGTATAATATATATACTTTGCAGTTTAAACACCATTGTAAGCAACAGGTTGTATGAAACATTTAGAAACACTCAAACAGTAATTGCTCTCTGCATTTAATAATCCATTGATAAATGGTCTTGTTTACTAGTGCATTGTTTAAAGTCTCTATACACTAGACTAAATTATTCATTGATATTGAATTGTGAATGTGGAGTAACTGCAGGGCGCAGATGCCGTGCATCAAATGTAGGTCAGAAAATTATGTTCAGTTAATATTTATCCGTTGCTGAATTGTTTTAATGGATCGTTCAGCAGCAAGTGGGTAATATGCCTTTTTGTTTTTGTTGAAGCAAAATCTGTTTTTCTAAATTGACTTAAATAGTGTGGGATTACTTTGCTTACGTTTTAGTGGATTATTGTTAATTGTGTACTGTGCGGATTATAAATGTCTCCATTAAAATCAGTGTGAATAATGAACATGCAATATTGAAATATTGTCATGCAAAGCACCGGATTGACACACAGCGTTCTCCATTTCACGTGACCAGTTATTTGCATATGCATTTTTATCTTCCTAAATCTGTATTATGGGTGAATGGATTTCCCCCACCAATTCTTTATTATTATTATTATTTATATAGAGCCAGTAAATTCCGTAGCACTTTTATCGTATCGTGGCAAACAAAATCTACAACATTATATAAGAACTTTTTTTTTTTTTTCTCACTTTAAATGTGATCACTGCTGAAAGTCCGATAAAAAGGAAGCTAATGCACAATTATAGATTTTTCTGAAAGATTGCTATAAGATATTTTACTGTATTCCTAACGCTATAGTAAGCCCCTGTCCCTAGCTTTAGATACCTGCCCGCGAGCAAGAAAAGATTTAAATACCTTTGTAAACTGCGTTAAAGCACCACTATAGTGCCAGGAAAACATACTGTTTTTCCTGGCACTATAGAGCCCTGAGGGTGCCTCCACCCTCAGGGCCCCCCTCCCGCCGGGCTCTAGGGGGTGGAAGGGTTTAAATTTACCTCTTTTTCCAGCGCCGGGCAGGGGACTCTCCTCCTCCTCCTTCTCGTCGTCATCGGCTGCGCATGCGAGGCAGGAGCTGCGCATGCGCGGCAGTATCCGTGCGCACATTCTGCCAGTCCATAGGAAAGCATTCACAATGCTTTCCTATGGATGCTGGCGTCTTCTCACTGTGAAAATCATAGTGAGAAGCGCCTCTAGCGGCTGTCAATGAAACAGCCACCAGAGGCTGGATTAACCCTATTATAAACATAGCAGTTTCTCTGAGACTGCAGTTTCTCTTTGATTACTTTTATACTAGGTGTTATCCAAAAGGCAATTTTTGTGACACTAATTTAAAAAAAAAAAAAATCGGACTGGCACGCTAATGGACCTCAAAAACTTATTTTTGCACAGTGCTGCTAAATGGTTGCTTAAGCTTGGTTTAGGGCATATTGCAAAGCTGAGTACGTCTTCTCAAGTTAGTTTCAATGAGATTCAGCAATCGAGACAGAAATAGAGAGGTTGTTACACAGTAAGTCAATAAACACCTAATTTTGTGCAGATGGACAACATGTGGTGAAAATGGATGTAATTTTACAGGCAATGCATTTATGCCAGCTCATTCTGGTTTGAATCTGACTTTTTCACCATTTTGTCCATTTGGACAAAATCCGGTGTTTAGCGATTTACTGCAGCAACCTCTACAGAATATTTATTTATGTAGCACCTATTTTTTTAAACAAAATTGGGACCAAATGCATGTAGCAGGATGCACATTATCTTATTATCGTTCACTTGCATTTTGATAGCGAACAACAAATTGAAGCGTTATTTGCAGGCAAATAGTTTTAAAATCTTTTTTAGTGCGATGATTAGCCATGTGGTGGCTGGCCATCACTTGCTAGATAAGTGTTTGAAGCAAGAAGATATCAGATAGTAAGTATAAACACACTCTTCTGGATTTATCGGGCCCTCTGCACTATCGGGGAAGAAAGGGATAGGTAGTGTCTTTTATTTGGAGATAAGGTGGCCAGGAGCTTGAGAATCTCTAGTTACCAGGGTGGAGGTGACCACGATAATGGCTCAAATATTGAGATAGAGGCTAGACAATGGTATGTCCTCTTTCCCCCCCTCCCTCCCTCTCTTGTATATTATATTAATAGCCACCACTGGCCAACCGTGTTTTCATAAATCACTGGATTTGGTTACAGTAATCCTTTCTAAGGTGGTCCACCACACTGCAAATTTTAAATAGATAAACGAAACGCTAAAACTTACCTGTCCGATACTCTTTGGATGACGTCATCCCCCGTTGCCAGTGTGGAGGGAGGTCAGGCTGAGGAGAGGACGAGGGTTGCATGGAAGAGAAGGAAGGGGCATGCTGCCATTATCAGTTTGGTTCCAGCAATTTTACACAGATCTGACTCTAGCCAACAATTCTGCACAGAATAGTTATTAGCCGGCCAGAGCGTTGGTTCAGTCTGCTAATGAGCAAGAGGTGCAGCATTTCAAAGCAAAATGCTCTAAATACAGAATCCAGGAATCATGACCACTTCAAATCACTGAAGTGGTTCTAGTGCTTGGAGAAACCCCTTAACCATAACCATAAATCAGTTGAGTAATGCATTCATGATATCGAGGATGAGTAAGGACTGCTAAGTGTTGTGTACTCCACTTGCCTAATACAAAATAAATAAAATTCACTTTTTACTATGTATACCCCCAATGAAAACATGCATGCATTTATTTCATTGTGGCTTATCTGAAAACAACTTGCTAATTCTGTAGATCTCTTGTCTGAAGCCTTTGCAATCTACCTCATTTTAACCCCGACCAGATTTTCTGTGGCTGTCCATCACAGACTATCACAGAATTCCCATTGCAGCTCAATTCTTTGCAAGTCTTAGAGCAATTGCTGCCTCTCGAGTTTAGCTCCACTGAGCTAAACAAACCAGGAAGTAACCGGGCCTGTTGTCTGATTGGCCGCTAAAGGGGTATAACAAGGTTAATTCATAAATGTGCCAATTTCTATTGAAATCTTCACTTTTTGTAAAATGAAAAAAATAGAATACTCTGCACCCAACAGGCTGGAGTCCTCTAGTGATATATTATTGTGGTTTTTCTAGTGTTTGGAGTGTTTATGCTCACTTTTAAAAGGTGTATTTTGATACACTTGCACATTTTTCTTGTATATTTGTTTTGCATTTGGCAGTCACTATATGTATATACCCTGGTTTCATTTAGTTGCAGTAGGATTGATGACAATGACAACGTGCTTCGTATAAGCTTCCTTTTATTAGGCTTTCAAGAGTGATCACATTTCAAGTGGGATTCTAATCATTAACAGGAATGTGTTATTGGACTTGTTTATGTATTAAAAACTGATGAGGCTTTTGATCTGATAAAGGTGCAGTTCCTCTTGTGCGATTTTTAGTGTCTCTCTCTTCCACATCAGACTCTAAACTTTACACTTCAATATGATCATCAGACTGTTCTTTCCCATAACATTGGAGGCTATAAACTGGCATTCTTAGATGATTTTCATTTTTGTGCACTATATTTGTATATTGAGAAGTGTGTTTGTAGAAGTCACAGTAACAACAGTTTTACTAGCAGTCTTACTTTAAACCCCCCTAAGACACAACTTCCGTTTTCTTGCTTTGGACATCGCCTGGTTGCCATGCCCCTGTAGTTTTAACCTTTCAACTGAAATATTTGCAAGCCAATTTTGTGTATAGATTATGCCCTTGCAGTCTCGCTGCTCAATTTTGGGACATTTAGGAGTTAAATCACTTTGTTTATGCAGCTCTCGCCACACATTTCCTCCCACTTTGACTCGCACAGACTCGCTCTGTTAAAGGGACACTATAGTCACCAAAACAACTTTAGATTAATAAAGCAGTTTTTAAGTATAGATCATGCCCCTGCAGTCTCTCTGCTCAATTCTTGGCCATCTAGGAGTTAAATCACTTCTTTTATACAGCCCTAGCCACACCTTCTTGCATGTGACTTGCACAACCTTCCTAAACACTTCCTGTAAAGAGTCATCTAGTGTTTATACTTCCTGTATTACAAATTATGTTTAATTTAGAATTTCTTATCTCCCGCACTGTTAATAGCTTGTTAGACCTTGCAGGAGCCGCCTGTATGTGATTTAAAGGGACACTGTAGGCACCCAGACCACTTCAGTTCATTGAGGTGGTCTGGGTGCTGTGTCCCTTTTGCACCTAGTTCTGCAATGTTAAACATTGCAGTTCCAGAGGCCTGAAATGTTTACATTGCAGCACTAAGTCTGCCCTCAGTGGCTGCCTACTAGGCAGGGCTATGGTACGTAAATATAAAGGGTTTTTAACCCTTTATTTACCTTGGAGGGGAATGCTATGGAGGGAGGAGGCAGAGGGATCGATAGTGCCAGAAATATAACTTTGTGTTCCTGGCAGTACAGTATCCCTTTAAAGTTCAATTTACAGAGCAGGTGATTTTAAAAAAACAAAAAACCACAACTTTTAAAGTAGGTTACATCTGATTAAATTTAAACAATTTTTTCATGCAGTCTGTGGAAGTCAGGGGAGGTGTGGCTTGGGCTACATGGGCAGAAACAAAAGTGATTTGATTCCTAAATGGCAGAGAATTGAGCAGTGAGACTGTAGGGACATGATCTATACGCAAATACTGCATCTTTAAGCTAAAGTTGTTTTGGTTACTATAGTGTACATTTTAATTGAACTTTAATCACACACAGAAGGCTTGTGGCTAGGGATGCATTTTGGCAGCACAATGCCTATTTTGGGGACACCAGGGAACTCCAGAAGCACTTTTAAATACGTCATGACTTCTATAGGAGTAAAACGTTTTGAAACCATTACCCATAAAGCCCATCTCACATTTAAATTCCTACATTTACTGTAGATCACCATTTTTTGTATCTTCTGCAGTGAACTAATACTAGAGGAATATAATTTCACAGATCCCCATGTTTTATCTGATAATAGTTACCTGTTGTTGCTGAACATTTATATATTGCAATCAAAATGGAAATAACTGGTGTAACATCGAGCCTGCAGAATACATTTGGAACAGGTGCATTCTGTGTTCCTGATTGAAAGCACTTTATGCAGTCTATGAACATCTACATGCTGTAGAAGCTAAGGGTTTTAAATAATTCTAAGCATCAAATCAATGATGCAGGATTACACGGCTATGTATCCTATAGAACTGAGCTGAGACCCTATATAGATTATGGTTTGTTTGTTTGTTTTCCCTTAAATGTTTGCTTATGTTTTTTATTTTTATTTATAGGTCTTATCATTTTACAGACTTTTTGAAATCTGATGAGAACAGCTTATACTTGACCCTTATTTGGACTCCTTATAAATTCAGGTATTTAAAAGAAATGTATAACTTCTGAGGAACCACCTTGGGTTATCATCAAATTATCATTTTGTATCATATGTTTTGACCAGTGGTATGAATGAGGGCACCAAAGTCTTTGAATGCAGCGGATAGAATTGAGTGGAAAACACAGTCCTGCACGTCACACCACTTTTCAGAACAGAACACTTCGATCATCTCTCCCAATTAATGTTTTAGATAATTTTATTTATTTTATTTATTTTGTATAGATGTATTTATGCCAAAGTAGATTTCATGTAAGCAAAGGACTTGGACTATCCATTGTGCTCAGAATAAGTTTGTTTCTTTACCAGAGGTTTTCTTTGTGGTTGACATACTTGTGCAATAAGTTTTCTAAAAGCGTGAAAGTATTTTATTATCCAGTGGATGTCAGATATTAAGTTTATACTGCCTTAGCATTTGTCACAAATTTCTTCAGGAATATGTTAGGCCTGTACAAATAATTCCCTTACAGCTTTACGAGGGTTTGTAGAATTCCTCAATGCAAAAACCGCTGATCGGCCCTAATGAATGTACAGCAAATGCGGCACAAATTTCATCTTATTTAGGACAAAAAGGTCAGACTGTTCCCCAGCCAACTAATTTTTTTTTTTAACCTCTTTTACTTGTAGTGTATGTGTATAGGGATAATATAAATTTTAAATTTTCGTATAATATGATTAACATTTTTTTATTTATTAGGTATTTTGTTCCAGTAATTTTTCAGTGCGATTTTGCATATTTTTTAGTATCGATAAGTGTGGATAACAAATCCTAATGTTAGCCATAACTTTTATATAGATGCATGTTTAAGGTGAAGGGACATTTGGGAACGTCTACTAATTAATAACTTACTTTGGCTAAAACTTGCTTAAAGGGACACCAGGCACCCAGATCACTTCATCTCATTGAATTGGTGTAGGTAGAATGTTCCTTTATGCTTCACTTAACCCTTAACCTCCCTGGTGGTAATCCCGAGCATGGCTCGGGGTTAATTTTCAATACCAAAGGCGGTACTGTAGTATCACTTACCTTGTCCCTACTAGCCCCTGGAGTAAAAACAATGTACTGCTTTCACATTAAAAAATACTTACATAATCAGACCGCCAAGGAGGTTAAACCTGCATTTTAAAAAATTGCATTTTTTGGGGGGAAACTGCAATGTTTAAATTGCAGGGTTAAGGCTGCTTATAATGTCTTCTAGACTGCCACTAAAGGTGTTTCCTTGATTTACATAGTTTTGAATGAGGACGTTCAGTGTCTTCAAAATCCCCATAGGAAAGCATCGATTCGCACAGTAGGTTCCCGGATCGCGCTGACGTCAGAGTTGGTATGTGTAAACAGAGTTTTTTTTTTTTGTTTTTTTTTAGCTCTCTATTCACTGGTTGGAGGGCCTGCTGGGGCAAAGGGACACTATATAATGTTAGTAATACACCTTTAAAAAAATAAAATAAAAAAATTTAAATTATTTTATTCCTAACACTATAGTGTTCCTTTAACATGCTCGGCCTTTGAGTACTCCAAGTGATACACAAATAGTCATTTATTTGGGGCACAACGGTTCTCTTCTTGATTTGTTATTAATGAGAGTTTATTGCTGATATCAAGACAAGCCTATGAATTTATAAACATCAATCTTTTTTGGCACATACTAAGGGAAAGCTGAGTGCCTATGGTTGCTAAGAATGGTTTATGAAAATTAAAGTGACACCATTGCATTAGGGATACTGTTGCGGGACCTTTTCCAAGTGTCCTGTTCCCAGATTCAAACAACACTCAGCCCTGGAGGCTCTCTGTCCTTACCAAGACTTTTCCCCTATTTTCTTCTCCCTGCAAGCTGGAACCGGAGATGCAGGGGTTAAAATCTTCTTCCCCTCCAGTACAAGGAGACCCACAGTTTGGAGGTTTACACACTGGCATCTCACCAGGCTGAGTCACACTCTTTAATGATTACAGCTTCCTTTAAGCACAGACCCCCGCAGGGGAGTCTCCATTCCACAAAATACACTTCCCTTAGTCCCAGGCAGGAGTAGGTTGGGTTACAGATAGCCATCTCCCACGTTAGAAGATACCCAGCAGTACACAGGGATACACTCTACATCATATTACATTCAGGGGGGGTTACACTTTAAGTGGCTGGTTTTGCCACAGATAGGAATTGCAATGTAGTAATAGCAAGATGCATACAGGGACATTCTGTAAGTGGCTACTGTGAAGAAACCCCCTGTTTCCATTGTTATTTACCCATTGCATTCCCTTTTTATCTCCATTTCTGCCTATTGCATTCGGTAGATGGAACTACCGAACAAAGACCACCCCTCCGGTTAAGGAGGAAACTACCGAATGAGGTTTAAATATACTTGGTTTCCTTACAGCTACGTTTGCCACAGATACAAACATGTATTCCTAATGCTATTGTGTTCTCCTTTTTATTTAGATACAGGCCTTCACTAATTCTAAATAAAAGCAGGATTGAAGGGTATTCGTTACCTTTTTTTTTTTTATAGTCCCTGCTGCCACTCTATTTGCCTCCCACGACGTCATATCAGCTGTTCTAAATGTCCAATCTAATGCATGCATTTTTAATCTCCAATGCTCCTGTAGGCAAGGCCAGCACTGCGTTCCTTCAGTAAATCGGAGGATAGCTGTGAACCGAGTTTGACTCCATTCTAACAGTGGAAGCTCCTCTAGTAGCGATCAGGTATCCATCCACTAGTGGCATATTGAATCCTAAAATTTAAGCATCTACGTACATACTAAACTAAAGTTGGTGTGGGTGCCTTTAGGGGTCATTTAATCATTGCATGTTTATAAAATTCTATTTCCAAAATAAGGTCAGACCTAGGGCCATGGGCCACTGTGAAAACAGAACATCTTTCAGCAAAAGGAGTTGAAATTTGGTTTATTCAGTTAACTTGAAATTGTGGCAAATCACAAGCAAGCAAACAAAGAAATTGCCAATTTCCTGACCTAGAAAATGGGGAATGGATAAATATTATGATGTTATTTCACATTGACAGAAAAGCCCATGAGGAAAATGAACCCCCTAATTTATTCAGTAGTATATTCGAAATAATTAGTAGACAACATTTTATTTAGCAAAAAAACAAACCCTGATGCACTTGAGACAAGTTTTAAGAATAGACGTGTTCCTGTATGGCTAGAGAATCCTAATGACTAGACAAATTAATGTGACATCTGTGCATGAGCCGAGATATACTGTCTAGGTCCATTAGTAATGCAGTTTGAGACCATTTGTCAGGAATTTTCAATCTCCGTGTGTGCATGCAAGAAATGATCTTGTCTTGTGTAGAGGGATAGGTTTTCTTTATTATGTTAGATCTGGCCATCTTCTGTATTTACTGCTGTCAAATTCTCTATTTTTGGAGAGGCATTTCTTTTTAAGCAGTATCTACCTTTTTGCGTTCATTCCTAATGTTTATATCTCTTTGTGACACACTGAATCCTATCGTAAGTTGCTCCATTTGGTGCTGGTCTAGCTCCAAGTATCTCCTATGATGAGGGACAGTCCATCTTTTGTATACAAACCTCCCAGTCCCTGTTTAAAGGAACACTATTGTGTCAGGGATACAGACATGTATTACTAACACCATAGTGTTGGAATAAATGTTTAGGTGTCCAGCTCTCCTCTCTGCGGAAATAAAAGGTGAATTTACTCACCTTTTCTCCTTCGCTTCAGTTGTCCCTGCCTCCACGGCTGAGATCATCAACCTATATATCCTATAGGAAAGCATTTGGAGGCTATTGCTCGTGCAAGTCAATTATGCAGCGCTGTGACAAACAGCATCTCCTTATAAAGATGCATTGAATGGGAAGCATTTGGCGCTGAGCGTAGGTGCTGTAGGTGATGTTTGCGTTTCTGACCCTTTAGTGTTTCTTTAAGCTGTAGTGGTTCTGGTGATTATAGTGTCCTTTTTGATGCTGTACTGTCTTGTTTCTAAAAGATCTACATCCTTAAAGTATTTTAGTGTGTGTATAGATCACTGAACTCCAGAGCAGTAAACCTCATTATTGTTTTTAAATGTCTGTACTTGCATGTTAGCAAGTACAGTGTGTGCATGCAAGGAATGGTGTGATTTGGCATTTAAAATGGGATATTCAACCCTATTAAATCACTATTATTCATTTATGAACTAATTGCCCAATGACTGCACATATCCATGTATGACTGATATTCAACCCTATTAAATCACTATTATTCATTTATGAACTAATTGCCCAATGACTGCACATATCCATGTATGACTGATACAAGGTGTTGGCGATTCTTTGTATTTTTGTTTACAGCCACTTAACTGAAATGAACTCCCTCTGAAACAAGATGTTTCAGTCGCACAACCATGTTCCTATTTAATTGAACACAAGAACAAAAAATAAGTTATGCAATTCCTAAAAAGCAAACAAGGATGTTGAGGCTAATTTCTATATTAAATGCATTTGAATTCTCCATTGTGTATTGATTAATTTAATCTGACGAGACCATCCTCTATCTAGAGATACTGAATGGTGCTTGAGGTCCAGTAAGGTTACCCAGGCATAAGACTGAGCAAATGTTCTTTGTATACTAACGTATTATGGCGTCTTCACGGACCATTGTTTTAAATCTTCCTAATTCATCCCTCACTGGCCTGGGACAGGAGGGATATATATGACTGCTGCAGGGAGGCATGATGCCTTTTTTACCACAAGGGCACAGCTTGTCATCTTACGGATTCATGGCGATATTATAAGCAACTGGAGTGTAACGGATTCACAAGTTTTCTGCCAGTCAACAAGGCATTCATCCATATTCAGAGCTCGGCAATGTACACACATGCTTTTAGGGGTCCCTTTTAGCATTCCCCAGAAGCAAGGAATAATCTCTCAGAACAGCGGAACAAGAGTCCTACATTGTAACCGTCCCACAGCATTGTGATTGTTTGAGGGGTGTGGAATTGGAACAACTAGGCTACCTAGATTGGTGTGTTGTGTTGTGATGGTCTGTTATACGGTTACTATTTTAAGCAACCCCAGAACATATAAAAGTATTTTGCCATTTCCTGTTGACCTTTTGATTAGCATAATGAAAAAGGTAAAAATAAAATAAAAAATATGCTCTTTATTTTATTTAATTGCCTTTTCTTTTTTTTCTTTTATGGATGCCAAAGAAGCCAGATTCTGTAGTTCAGTTGTATGTGTGTGTGGGTTTTTTTCTGTTTGCTTTTTAAACATTTTTTATTTTCTTATCATATAATTATGTATGTCGATTTTTTTTTTTTTTTATATATTTTTTTTTTTAATGTTTATTACTTTAAAGGGTGGAGCATTTCCCTTACTTGAATGGGAACATTTAGATATTATTTTGACAGAGGCACTTTGGGTGTTTTTAGAGCAGCTAAATAATAATTTTATATTGAAATGCGTTTAGATTGTATATTTGGATTGTTTTGTTAGTCTACATCTGAGTGGTAGGGTGTAGCAGGAAAATGCGGGACAACAAGAACAGTGAAAACACTACTTTAAATCCTTAGTCATACCTCGATAATAAAATCTCTTGCAAGGAGTTCAGACTTCGAGACACACCTATTTCTCGCTTAAAATATGCATTGTTGCTGTTCAATGAAACTGTATTTTTTTCCTGTTCAAGACCAAAGTCTAATGGCTTTACCTTTTGCTTAACTAATCACGCCCTTTTCATTTATCTGTCTTGGATAACGCGAAAAGACTGTATCAAGATGTTGTGTGATAGTTATAAAGGAATTTGAGCCCCAAGGGCATATACAAGAGCCAACAAGAATCACGCTGCTTAGATAATATTACTTGTACATAATAAAGTATACATCTCCCCCCATTCCCTCAGACCTTGCTTGAGTAAAATTACTTTTAATAAAGCAGAAAAAATTAATTGTAAGATCTTTTCCATAACAAGCTAGCTGTTACTAGTCCTTGTTTGTGTTTGGTAATACGATAATGTTTTAGTAAATTTTTAGTAGATGCCCCGGTCGCAAATCTTTGTGTTAAAAATGGAATGCCAAGTTATCAAGCTAGCTCTTCTGAGAGCTCATCCATATTTAGTTAATTCATCTCACACTGGAAGCATTTGAATTCTGTGTATTGCCAGCTAGCCTTTTTAAAGTCATGGTCTATAGAATGTGAAAACCATAAGAATGCCACGGTCCGGGGGGGGGAAAAAATGGTCATCCGACAAATCAAGTTCTGAATCCAGGGTTGGAAATCCATTTTCTATCAGTCTAAAATGTTTCATTGATCTAGAGGTAGCTTTCTGAAATTCCCTCCCTCTTTGTATTTCATAAGATAAGATATATTATTTACTATTGTTCAATTTGATGAGATAAGGCATCTTGGCACACAGCCATGTATTTAATAAATCATACATGCAAGCCATTTTAATGGAAGCAATTCATTTTAAATTTAATCGGGTACAGTAACTGGTATATTCGAGCTGATAGAAATGAAAATATATCAGCAGTTCCTTTGGTTTGGATAGAGAATTAAAGATATAAGGTTTGAATAAATAGAACAATTATCGAAATCGATAACTGGTCTGTCTCTAATATCTAGTATAACACTCTAATAGTAGGAATCCATGTTTGTGTTCCTGAGCATTCCTTTAAAGGACCACTCTAGGCACCCAGACCACTTCAGCTTAATGAAGTGGTCTGGGTGCCAGGTCCAGCTAGGGTAAACCCATTTTTTAAATAAATATAGCAGTTTCAGAGAAACTGCTATGTTTATGAATGGGTTAATCCTTCCTCCAATTCCTCTAGTGGCTGTCTCATTGACAGCCGCTAGAGGCGTTTGCGTGATTCTCACTGTGAAAATCACAGTGAGAACACGCAAGCGTCCATAGGAAAGCATTATGAATGCTTTCCTATGAGACCGGCTGAATGCGCGCGCAGCTCTTGCCGCACGTGCGCATTCAGCAAAATGGGAGGAACGGAGGAGGAGAGCTCCCCACCCAGCTCTGGAAAAAGGTAAGTTTTAACCCCTTTCCTCTCCCCAGAGCCGGGCGGGAGGGGGTCCCTGAGGGTGGGGGCACCCTCAGGGCACTATAGTGCCAGGAAAACGAGTATGTTTTCCTGGCACTATAGTGGTCCTTTAACTTTCTCTGTTCCCTCTGTATACCCCCGTCTCCTCCCTCACACTTTGAAACAGTTGTTAATGCTTCATGCCCACCGTGCCCAAGAAATCACAATGGTCAGAAATATTCTATTCAGATAAAAAAATTAACTAAATAAAAAAGATGGTTCCAGCCGGATCATGTGCGTTAACTTACTTTGAGAAGTATAATCCATATAGAAATACATTTGCATTATGTGGGCATTAATATGAAATTGTATATTAAAGGAACACTACAGTGTTAGGAATGCAAAGCTGCACCCCGAATCAGTAAAGGTTTAAAAACCCTTATTCCTGCACTGGCTTCGTTACCACATCCTCCAATGTCATTGCGAGGGGGAACCTAATGTGCGTAAATGCGCATTAAGCGAAGGGCAGAGCTTGCTAGCGGGACGAGATGTACGCCATATCTGTCGGCTCCCGCTACTCTATTAATCTACTGCTAAAAAGCGATAATACTCTGTATCTGTTCCTGCCGACTACCATACCATCAAGTTCAGATCGGCACAATAGCCTAAATTGTTTAATTTTATATTATGTTCACGTTACCCATTCTTTTATGTCAAATACTGATAGGTCCTTTCAGCAAAAGATCACTACCCCATTCTATAGAGACACAACACTCAAACCTTTATGGACGTTACAGACAACCTGTACACAGCACACATGAGCGTGCTTTTATTCTACCTCTCTTCCCCCTCCACCCCCCCAGCTACCCCCTTGGTTAGGGGCAATTCCTAACTGTGCATGACCAAATTAATTTGCTTGATACCATTCTCTGTGCAACCCGTGATTCTTTATTGTGCATGGCGCACCACTAAATATAACACGGTTCACAGACCCTACTCCATACGAACAACTATTGAATGAGGATGCACTCTGGATCAAGTGCTCCCCAGCTAGCTCCCGAATAGGAACCTATATACCTTCTATGGAGCCTCTTGCACCACTCAGGCCACACTGGCCTTCCTCTCATCTACAATAATTCTACACATAGCTCACACTTCATGTTCAGTACACTTTTTTCAACTGTGGAAAAATTGGCTTATGTCACTGACATGTTATTGTTATTTATGTTTATTAACCCAAAAAGGGTGCAAAATCATCACATGCCGAGTATCAGTAACCACAGGTATTGAAGCCTTTTGATTATTTCTGCAGTCTTGGCCACATTGGCATTCTTTAAATGCACTACAAAAAGAAAGAGATTAAAAACAAAAACAAAAACAAAACGTGCATTAAGCCGTAATTATAGAAAAGCATTGACTCCATGCTTTCCTGCTAGGTTTTCAAGACGCTGGGTGTCCTCAAAGTGTGTAAAGTCACTGGTAATGGTAAAATAAAAAAGCAAAAAAAATAAATATAAATTAATAATAAATGGGAAAAAAAACTACCCTGGTCCTGGTCAGCCCCAGATGCGTCTATCAGGAAAATGCCATCCACCTTCTGCTGACGTCGTAGCTGATTCAGACTCTCTCTGCACTGTGACTGTGGGAGTCACGAAAAGCCACTGGTGGGGACCCTTAACTAACAGACTCCAGTAGGCAGCTGCCTCCTATGTCTACAGATAAACCTGGCCCTGAATACACAGTGGCTTGGACTCCATTTGACCTCTTGAAAGACCAGAAAACAGACCCACATTGCAAGTTATATCTAATGTCATGACACTGTTGCACTTGCGAGATCATCGTGATCCGTCAGCGGTTGTAATTTATCCTCTAAATCTTGTATGCGGCTCATCCTGTTATCCTCTACTTTCTTAATGTCTGAACTAATTGTCTTTGATCAGTGAGTGCATGTAATCTCTGCCTTGTAAGTGAGGATAGTAACCCGCTTACTGATCGGAAATTCCTCTCCTCTCCATTGTAAGCACTGATAAAATGAAAGGCCTCTCTTTATACTCTACAGCATCACTGCTAACACATATAACAGGAGAAAGAAATGCTTTGAGTGCAAGCTTTTAGAAAACTGATGTAGTCTTTGCATTTGCACAGTTATGTCTTTGGTTTCATTGTTTGTTTTGCTATGTTGAGTATCATCTTTTTGGGTGTTTTTGGAATCGAAGTCCTGAAGAGTGAGCTGGCCTTTTCTTTTCTTTTTGAGAAAGTCATAATTTGTTTATTGCATCAGTCAAAAAGTTGTAGAAATTTGTTTTTCATAAAGAGGCCATTTGCCCCTGCAATTCAGTGATCTCACTGGTGAGGGGCAGTCCCGCGTGGCAATAGAGTATTTAAACTGAAATTTCTACAGGTCTTCACAATAGTAGACCTCTTATAACAGACAATGAAAAGACTGGTGTATCTGTACCAAAGCTTTATATGGATAATATTTGAAGTCTTGTGGTGTATGGGCACATAATCTAGAGCTGACTCTTTCATTTTCCAATTTATTTTGTACCATTCAAACTTGGTAAGGAGAGTGTGAGCTTATCAGGGTATGTGTCAGACAGGAACAAAGAATATGAGAACTCTGAGAACGGACAAAAGTAGTGAAACTCAGTAGTTTGCCCTTGGCCAAATCCCTGCTCCAAATAATTTTTGCTCACTTGTGCCATTACAGAGAGAACATAGCTGAAGCATATCACACTGGTCCCACCCATACGGGCAGTTCAGATCCGAAATGCCAGCAAGTTTCCTCTGCATGAGAGATACAGCAACCCCCAGACAATAGTTTCATACTTCATTGGGCCTCGTCAGTGAGGTGTAGTTGATACCCCTCTAGGCATAGTGAGCACGGGGTCCACGTTGGATTACTCTCTGAAAGGGACACTATAGTCACTAGAAAATCTACAGCTTATTGAATTTGTTTTGGTGAGTAGAATCATTACCTTCAGGCTTTTTGCTGTTAACGCTGTTTTTTCAGAGAAAATACAGTGTTTACATTACAGCCTAGTAATAACTTCACTGGCCACTCCTCAGATAGCTGTTAGAGATCCTTCCTGGGTCATGGCTGCCTAAAATGCATCCAAACATTCAGTGTCTCCTCCCTCCTCCCTGCATGCAGACACTGAACTTTCCTCATAGAGATTCATTGATTCAATTCATCTCTATGAGGAGATGCTGATTGGCCAGGGTGGTGTTTGAATCATGCTGGCTCTGCCCCTGATCTGCCTCTTTGTCAGTCTCAGCCAATCCTATGGGAAAGCCGTGTGATTGGGTCAGGCCACCACTTCTGATGATGTCAGAGGAAGTTCACAGGCAGAGGCAGCAGCTTCAGACTTGAATACAAGTAAGATTTTACTATCTTTAGGGATGCCAAGGGGGCTAGATAGTGGTTTTAATACGATAGGTTCAGGAATACATGTTTGTGTTCCTGACCCTATAGTGCTCCTTTAACTCGTGAACTGGTGAGCTGTCAGCCAGCATTGAATGCACTGATAAACCTTCTCACATAATGCCAGTGAGCTATCAATTCAACTACATTAAACCTGTTAATATGACTGTGCATAATGACCACAACCAGCTACTCCACAATGATTTTACTATCTCAGATTTTAACTCCTGTTTTGTAAGAAAAGGGACCAGATGACATAGGGCACAAGTCATGACTGTCCTTAAAGAATCAGGACACTTGGGAGCTATGCTTATTTACCAATACATGAGACCCCAATAAATATATATATATATATATATATATATATTTTTTTTTTGTACATGTTAGATTGCTCACATCTCTGTTTGAATTTAGGCAATTCATTTACAAAGTTCTGTAACGATGAAGTTTCCATAAGGTTGATGCAAAAAAATAATAAAAAATAGTGATTTCCAAAATTGTTGAGCTGTGAGGAATTTTCTTTGTAACGGGCTGTCAAAGAAGTATTAAGTCTAATACACCGAAATTGTTTTTACAAAAGTAAATGTCCTTTGGCGTATAGCTCTTTTACATATATTGCCAAATCAACATTGTGATGACGGTATAAGTACCAAGCAAAAATATGTAACTAACAAAGCATTCATAATTGAAAATATAGAAATAAGTGATACAAGTTTTCATAAAGTGTTACCTAATGTTAAAGAACTAATATTTTTTAAATGGTTTAGATTATAATAGATTTGGGTTTATTTTTCAAGGGACTCTCCAGTGCCAGGAAAACAATCCATTTTTTTGGCACTGCAGAATCCTGCAGTGCCCCTCTCCCTCCCACCCCCCATCCCATGTTGCTGAAAGGGTTAAAACCCGTTCAGTGGCTTACCTGAATCCAGCGCCGATGCCCCTCGGTGCTGGGTAAGGCTCCGTCCACGCTCTTCCCTTTCCATAATCCGGCGGGGGAGACCTAATGCGCATGCGCATTAGACCTCCCTATAGGAAAGCCTTATTCAGTGCTTTCCTATGGGGATTCCGGCGACACTGGAGGTCCTCATGCATAGCGTGAAGACATCCTGCGTTTTTAAAAAAACACTTTTCGTGTTTTAAAAACCCGTAAGTCCCTCTTGTGGATGTCTAATAGACATCCACTAGAGGAGGACTTAACCCTATAAGGTAATTATTTCAGTTTATCAAAACTGCAATAATTACACTTGCAGGGTTAAGGGTGATGGGCAGAAGTGGTCTGGGTGCCTGGAGTGTCCCTTTAACTGTAACAGACTGAGCAATGTACACAAGTGTGCTTGGTGAATTACAGCGACATTGTCACGCCATACTTTTTCCCAATCATTTTCTCTTCACTTCCTCTTTCCTGCTGCTTCTTTCGTTTTTTTTTTTCCCCTCATCTATTTCTAACTAAAAACATAAAACTAAGCAAGGACTACCTTATCATATGTATTTTTCCTATGCCTGACACATTTAGACGACTGGCGAACCTACCGCCGTCTTCAAGCGTCAATCCTCCCAACTGTGGCCAGTGGGGGCTGCAGGGAATTGGGTCTTTCTATGGAGGATCTTGCGTGATCCTCAATTTACCTCAATGCTGTAGTCTCTCCTGTGTGCGTGAGCTGAAGAGGACCAGCTGAAAGAAGATGGCGCCACGACCGAAGGACAGGTTCAGGTAAGTAGACCACCACCCCGGCCACCAGACCCCCAGCAGCGATGTCACCATCAGGTATCTTTGCAACTTCTGCCAAGTCCCCAAATGCTGTCAGTGCCCCTTTAAGCGGTTAGTTTTCTGGTTTATCGTCCTACCACCGCATGGCTGATGACAACGCTCTTTGCAAGTTGACTTAGTCAGTTTGCTGCATCATTAAGTACATTTCTGTTTTCTACCTTCAAGTGAAATCCTGCTGGATTTGTAATTTTTACAGCCTGCTGACGCTGGTATAGTATAAGACCTACTCTCCTTTATTCTTCGCTGAATTAACACTTCATTAGAAGAGGTGTCATTACAGCAGAATCTTGTTAAAAAGCACTCAATGGCACCTTTTTCTAATGCTTACTAATTGTTTTTATTATAGATTCACCACACACACCACACCCCCAAATGGCTGCTTATATCATTTATCTATGCATATATATTTTGTGTATTGCTAAGCAAATACAAGTGATGAATTGAAATAAAGTAAAAGTCACAATCCAAATATAACACACACACACACACACACACACACACACACACACACACACACACACACACACACACACACACACACACACACACACACACACACACCATCTTAGATAATCTTAGAGAGATCCACACATAGTGGTATGATACCACAAAAAGATCTTCTTTTCCCATATTTCTGAATGTTGGGTGACTATTTTTGAAATCCTGCCATTATAGCGATGCCTTCTGTACACTGTGGATTAAACTCCAAGAGAGGTCTAGGTTCTGTTGGTTCAGTCACCTTGAGCAAATTTACTAAGCCACTGTCTAGCCTCTGTCTTCTATGACCTTGTTTCTCCACCTGTGGTACACATAAACCAGGTGATCACCAAAAATCAGGTGGTATGCCAAAAGATGGCCACGTTACCTAAGGCAGAGGAGGCATTGCTTACCCGGATGGCAGGTGACTACTCTGCCCAGTGTTGGGCAGGAAGCTGTAGCCGGATGGCGAGGAAGCTGTAATCTCTGTGCTCTTCCAGCACTGCTCCCATGTGCGCCCTGTTGTGATGCTGGGTGCCAGATTATGATGTCACTACACACCATGCATCAGTAAACCGCTTGTGAGGGAGCAGAGTAAGAAGACCATAAAGACAAGGCTGGATTAACATAGGGGCTGATGCAGCTCCAGGCCCAGGCCCAGGCCCATGGAATGGTTATTTATTTTAATTTTATTTACTACTCTTCACATACTCTTTCTTAAGTATGGAAACTTAAGAGGGATGTAGGGGAACAAAACTGGTGTTGACTGGCTGACAATGAAATTAGTTAGGATGACTTTGCGCACAATGCAAATGCTCTTGGTTCTTCAGTCTTTCTAACACTGTGGCATGTCCACTTTCTTCTACAAATAATATAAACACATTTTCTCTGTCCCAGCTGAATAACAGGAGCTTCTGCCTGCTAGTAAGAAGGTTAGGAGAGGTGTGGACCAGTGAGTGCTAGGGGACAGTCCTTAGAAAGTGTGGCGCGAGGGTATCATCATGCGCATTTATACCATGCTCAGGGTGCTGTCTGCATAGTACACAACTATGGCCCAATGGGCTCTTAGTTGGCCATCCTACATGATTTGAAGACAGCCTAACATGCATTCTTTTTTTTTTAGTTTTTCTTTATTTCGTGAAGACAAGGTTTTGGGGTACAGAAGAGAAAAAGGAAGCATTCAGTTGTTACATGTAGGGGTTTCATAACATTATGTGCATATGCTTATACCTTTATCGCTACTTTAGTTCTAGTACATTTCCTGTTGTAGTTAACATTGGTTCTGCTGGATGATCTTGGTTTAGATCAAGTCAGATGGTGCTATTGTCTCTATCTAGAACCTTATAGGAGGTTAGGGAGCAACTGAGGGTTATTAACTAGTCGCATGGCTAGGAAGCTGTAGAGGGAGGGGGGGCAGAGGTGAGGGTCTAACGGGGTCCTGCCTGGTATGGTGGTTATTCCTTGGTTCTTTGTGCTCTGTCGTGTATACGGTGGTTCTCCGTTCTGCATTATTGTCTAGACCTCTAAGTGTCTAATCTAGGAGAGCTTAAGTGGCCTTTTCCTCTGGGGGTCTTTTCCAGAACTCTGTCCAGGGCTCCCATCTCTGGAGATATTTATGTCGTTTCCCTATTGATGTCCAGTGGATGTCCTCTAATTCTCTGGTTCGTTCTACTCTTTGTACCCACTGCTCTTTGGATGGTGTGCTGGTATTCCGCCAGTTTAGCGGGATGAGGGCATTTGCTTCCCCCAGTAGGAGGTGTAGCAACTGTTGCTTGTGGAATTCCGCAAATGTGCGGGGCCAGCTTATCAGAACCTGGGAAGGGGTTAGTCGAGACGGTGGTTTCAGTATTTTAGTTATTTCAGAGAGTATGAGGAGCCAGAAACCTTGTATGTCTCGGCAGCTCCACCAAATATGTTCTATATTCCCTAGACCGTTTGAACATCTCCAGCATATGTTACTGATTGAGGGCCAGATTGAGTGTAGTCGGGTTGGGGTCCTGTACCACCTGGTGACTCTTTTATAGAAGGTCTCCCTATGTGCTACACTGGTTGGGGTTTTGATTCCCATTTCCATGATCCCTGACCAGTCTTTGTCATAGATATGTATATGTTCCTGAACTGAACTCTGGAGGTTGCGGTAAATTTTAGATAAGGGGCGTCGAGGGTCGCCCCCTGGGCCACAGAGGTGCTCAAAGGGTGTGTCTGCTCTCTGTTTTCAGAGGGGAATGACGGTTCTTTTTAAGAAGGTCTTAAGTTGTGTTCTGCCTATCACCTAAATGAGTGTGTCATGCCTGTGTGGTCTATATAGGGCCCTGACAGTGGGTGGGTCTCCCCCGATCAGTTCAGTTATGTCTGGGGTGGGTGCTCCCATGAGGCGAGTAAGGAGTGGTCCCCCTCCACCTCCCTTAAAGTCAGGATTGTCTGCTATAGGGAAGAACCTCGACAGTCCCGGTGACAGTCCCCATTGGTCTTTATATCTTCTCCATAGTGTGAGGACGTTGTATATGAGTGGGTGCAGTGTCGAAGTGAGCTTTGGGAGTTGGTATGTTTGCCACGGCAGAGTATGTAGGGGGACTGGTGTAAAGCTCTGTTCTAGTGTGTACCACGATTTATTCCTTTTGGTATCTGTCCATTCCTTTAGTCGAGTGAGCAATACTGCAATCTAGTATTTGTATAGGTGGGGCAGCCCTTGCCCCCCGCCTGAGGTGGAGGTTAGTGTGGTGAGGGCTATCCTTACTGGTTTGTTGCCCCAGATGTATTTGGTGAAAATTGTCCGCATCTGTCTGAAGAATGTCTTTGGGAGGGGGATAGGTAGGACCTGGAAGAGGTATAATATTTTCGTAAGAATCATCATTTTCAAAATGCTGATCCGTCCCATTAGGGAGAAATAAGGTTGATCCCACTTTTTGGAGGTCTCGTTTAATATTGTCTATGGGGGGTAGTTTAGTTTGTATAGGCTTTTGGGTGACGTGGTGAGTCGTATCTCCAAATATGTCAGTCCTGTCCGAGTCCAAGGGAAAGTATGTCTTTGTTGAATTAGTGTTTGCAGGGTTGGAGGTACCGCAATCCCCAGTATTTCGCATTTGTCTGCATTTATCCTAAAGTTCGAGAGGGATCCAAAGGTGTTAATCTCAGTGTTTATGTGTGGTAGTGTTTTGGTTGGGTCTGTGAACGTGAATAGGACATCGTCCGCAAAAGCGGATACCTTCACCTCTCCTCCCTGATGTCGATATCCCTGTATTTTAGTGTGAGACCTGATTGTGTTCAGGAAAGGCTCCATGGCCAAGACAAATAACAGGGGCGAGAGGGGGCAGCCTTGTCGAGTGCCGTTGCTTATTGGAAACGGTGCCGATAAGTGGCCGTTTACTCTGACACTGGCTGCGGGTCCCCTATAGAGAGTTTGTATCCAGTTCCTCAGTCTTGGACCCATCCCCAAGACCTCTAGGACCGTAAATAAGTAGGACCAGTCCACCCTGTCGAAGGCTTTTTCAACGTCAATAGCCATCAGTAGAGTTGGTGTTTTAGTCACCATTGCTCCATAAATGACCTTTAGAATTTTCGTGGTATTATCTCTAGCCTCGCGGCCAGGTACAAAGCACGCCTGGTCAGGGTGGATTAGTTTTGGTAAAAGAGGTTTGAGCCTATTTGCAATCATTTTCGCCATTAGTTTTAGATCTAGATTTATTGGTGATATGGGTCTATAACTACTTTGTGGGGTCTTTGCCTGGCTTATGAATGATAGTGATAGATGCCCGCAGCGGGAGAGGAGTTTCATGGGTTAGGCCATTTAATGTTTTAAGAAAGTGAAGGGACAGTTCTTGTGTGAGTGTTCGGTAGTATCTCGCGGTCAGTCCGTTAGGGCCGGGGCTTTTACCTTTCGGCAGTGCCTTAATTGGCGAGTAGTTCCGTATGTGTAAACGGTTCGTCTAATGTGTGTGTTTGGTCATCTGGGATCTTGCGTGGAAGGTTTGTCGAAATATATTTCCTCAGGTTGTGGGCTAACATGCATTCTGGTCTTCCAATTCTTTGGGCAGACACACACCCTTTTTTGGCCAGTCCCCACCCCGCCCACCAATATCCTGCTTCAGCGGACACTGCTTTTAAGGGGTATAGATTAACGTGAAAGGTGAAAGCGAGAGATTAGCATAGGGTATGTGTTTGCTGATAGCTGCATCCTGTGAGCTTACTTCCAGCACCACTTCCACCATATACATGACGCATGGGAGGTATGACGGTTTTAGTGTTCTCTGTCAATAAGATTCTGTAATTAGGCCCATCATAAATGTCAGCGCCAGGCCCAATAAGCTATTAATCTGGCCCTGCATGAAGATGACAGCCGCCACACTACAATCCAGGGAAAGGATCCCCACTGGACCACAGGAAAAAGATCCACTCCAGCTCTCCCAAAGGCTGGGTGAACTTTAATAAAAATAGTAAAAAATAATAATTTGTGCGTTTGTGTCAGTCTGCCAGTGTGTGTCAAATAACTTTCATTTGTACGTGTATTCCTGACACTATAGTGTTAAAACCATTATTTAGTAGAATACCTATAATTGGTGATGCAAGGTTTTAAGACAACTAGCATGCAGACCAGGCTCATTGTGCAGTGGACACTTGAATAGGCAAAATTACCCTGTAGGCAATTTAGATACACACGAGTGCCCAAAACGTTTTTATGTTGTCACCAGAAGAAGTAGAAATCCAGATGTTTCAGGATGGGTTTAACCTTTCTCCTAACTGATGCTGCCTCACGGATCCAGCGCTGTTGAGATGTATGTAGAAAAGTGTTTTTTTTATAGTAATTTAACCAAATTTTGAAGCATTGCCCTGTGTTAAATGATTCTGCCATGGTAAAACGTTACTGCTGTCTAGACACTGTAGAATGATGTTAATTGGGTTTGTTGCAGGCTAATCTGTAATTTAAAAAAAAAAAAATGTATTCTCTTGATTCAAGAATCCTCACAAATGTAATTGGGTGCACTTTCTTTAATTCCTCGAAAATAATTCCTTGTTAATAAATAATACCTTGTTTTCAGGCCATAGTTGGCAATGGGAATAGATTATCTTTGCCTTGACAGGACACTGTGTCATTCAGTCATGATGTTTTCATTGTGTTATTTGCATTTTATTTTGTGTTAAAGGGATACTTCACTGCCCAGAGGGGCTCTGTGTAATTGTTGCCTCTTGAGTTTAGTTCCACTGAGCTAAATAAATTGGGAAGTAAGAGGACTGGCAGTCTGCCTGGCAGCTGGTGGGGGTGTAACCAGGTTGATTTAGAGGAGTGCCAATTTGTATTGAAATTTTAACTTTTTGTAAAATGGAAAAAGGGGGCAAATGTCAAACGAATGTTCTTCAGGCGTCCATTAGGGGTCAGTTGACAGAGGGGGAAGCTATAGTACCAGGAAAACAAGTTTGTTTTCTTGGCACTATAGTTTCCCTTTAACTGTGTCCAGTGATTTTGTTATAAAACTGTAATAATGGAGCAGAAAACCTTGTAGTTATCTAAACTACCCTAGCCAATAATGTCTCTTAAGAAATGATTGGATAGACTTTGTAGCAATTTTCTTCTGATTACGTCCGTTAACTTAATTTCATCTTCGCGTTCTCCAGATCCAATGCTAAACAGGATGGTACATGAGGAAAAATGGCTATTTATAGAATGAATACAGATTTGTGGAGAAAGCCTTGTCGTCTTGGCGGAAATCCAAGGAAGAAGGGGAAAGGAGGAAAAAAAAAAAAAAAAAGAAAATGCTCTGTAAACATTTACTATGTCTACAGAAAGCTTCATAGATCGACAGATAATGGATGACCCCTGTAAGAAAAGGCAATCAAGCACATGACTAGCGTCGTGTGGAATCATTTCTTGCATAATTCTGCCCTTTGGGAAATCAATTGAATTTTTAAAGGAAGCTCCGAAGAACATTAACAGTATCTAACAATATTATCAGAATATAGAACGCCACAGCCAAACGATTTTATTTATTTTTTGGTATTTTTTTTTTTTTTTTTACATATGTCTATCTCATCTGACTGTACTGAACATCTAATTGCACTTCAGTATCTACTTATTTATTTATATTTTATATGAACATGTTGATTTTATTTTTTAACACTTACATTTTTAAATCGTTATATGTTTAAAACATGCACACAAATTCACCAATTAATCAGTTTAAAGGGGAATTGTCACTTATCTGGCAATTGCAACTCTGAATAAAACATAAGTCATCGGCAGTTATGTTAACTTTTTTTTTAGTAGGTAAAATTGAAACCTAGTTCATTATTTCTTGATCTCGCTGTATGCTTTCCCTATGTTGCCTGCTAGGGTCAAAGTACAGAGTTTATTATGATTGTCAGATAAATAAGATGGAGACACCCATTGTTTGGATAAAGAGGTGTTGATTTAATTTTATTTTTCACACCTCACAAATACATATTTGTTTAATATAGGAGATAAGAAAACATAATAGTAAAAATCCTGGAAAATTACATTTTTACATAAGTAAAGGAACACTATAGCGTTAGAGCCCTAGCCCTGTTCCGCGTCGAATAAATGGTTAATTAACCATTTATTTGCTTTAATCCAGCGCCGGGCTCCCTCGGCACTGGTGACCTCTTCTCCTCCATCTACGTCGTTTCCCGAGTGGAGCCGAATACGCATGCGTGGCCAGAGACGTGCGCTCATTCAAACCCGCCCATAGGAAAGCATTACTCAATGCTTTACTGTGGGGATCGTTTTTGACGCTTTTTTTTACTCCGTATAAATCACAGAAGCGGCCTCGAGTGGCTGTCAGGGAGACGGCCACTAGAGGCTGGATTAACCCTGCAGTGTAAACATAGCAGTTTCAGCTGCTGCAGGGTTAAAACTAGGGGGACCTGGCACCCAGACCACTTCATTGAGCTGAAGTCGTCTGGGTGCCTATAGTGGTCCTTTAATTGATTTTTAAAAAGTTCTGTATGTTTCCTCCTATCTAATGGTGACTTTTTAAGATGATCTAGTTTTGTTGCCGCTGTGCATCCTTGAACTGCTGGCTTTAAAGGATTTAGATTGGTGCCCAGTTTTGCAAAGTCACAATTTGTAGCAAAAATCTAGTACATTAATTTATGGGTTATTATTTATTTATTTTTATTTGAAAACATCAGTTGTGAAGGATATCGCAATTTGGTTCATTGATAGCACAAAAATAAGCTTGAGACTGTGAGAATCAGGATGGGGGGCATGACCTGCGAGGGGTTGGCACCACTGACACAACTCACGTCAGTGGCGAAAAACCATAATAAGCAGCTCGACTGAAGGGGTATTGCAGTCTGACTGTCCCCTACGTGCAGGACCATGCAGAGAGAGCATATTAAATGATGTGCTTGCATAGTGGTGCTTGATGACCTTGGTTTCCCCAGAAACTAGGACATTGAGAAAGGACCCCAAAATCAGGCAGAAACTGGGAATGTTGGGAGGCCTCCTGTTGCTGTTTGTCATGCTGATCCTATAGCAAAGAAAGGGTTTGATTGTAGACACTAAGGGGAAGATTTATCAAGGCAACTGGATGCTATTCAGAATGCAAAGTGCTGAATGTTGAAAGTCATTCTAAACTGTTGAAAGTTATCTTTATTTAACACTTTGCCACAGAATAGCCAGTTTTAATTTGGTAACTTTTTTCCCTTAAATCTGCATCTCTAGCTCAAGCAGAAATATTATCTGAGTCGGCATACTAATTCGAATTCGATATGTAAAAATCCTTCTTTGGGACATTTTGTTTTGTAATATCTTTATTCAAAATACTGTATTGTCTTTAAAACAGAAAACTTTGTATCTCCATCACAAGTGGCGTCTCTGACCATATGCATATAAGTGATGTCATCACCATTTGTTTTGTTTGTAAGTTAAGTTGAGTTACACCACATAATTGCTCCCTACACGACTGTGTGTTTAAAGGTTAATTGGGCTATAAACCTCTTTATCAGAACCAGTCTGTTGGAATATTTCATGACCGAAAACAATTCTCTAATCTTCAGAGATAGCCTTGCTTGTATAGTGTTTTGCATTTAAAGAGCATGTTGATTAAAATGTTCATGTTTCACATCATGTCTACATGCTGATGGTAGAAAAACACATTTAACCCCTTAAGGGCCAAACTTCTGGAATAAAAGGGAATCATGACATGTCACACATGTCATTTGTCCTTAAGAGGTTAAAGGGACCTTTGAATTGATTCCTTGTGGCATTACAAAACCATGCACATTTATTAAATACGTAATAATTATTGGGAAAAAATATGTTCACTTATGGATTTCCATAAGTTGATGTAAATCTTCAGCTTATTCAGGATAGAGGAAGTGGCTGATTTTGGAATTACTACTTGTGTTGTCTTAATTGAAAACGCATTTCATCTCTCAGAAACCTCTGCACCATGGACAATGCTGCTCTAAAGAGTTATGGGAAATGTACAACTCTGTGTTTAATTTGTCTTATTGTCTCGTTCCCTCTTGAACACATAGAGAGTGAAAGAGGATCCATACTTTATCATAGCTATTTACTAAAGTGTGAATTCATATAGAATTTTGAATGGAAGATGTATTCCTAACACTAACTTGTTCCTCAGCCCCTGTGGCCCTCTCCCAGCAATGTAAAGGGTTAAAGAACGTTTTCTTCACTTTTCTGATTCCAGTGCCGAGGTCCGCCTCTTTTGTCGTCATCCGATTGGGTGGACCTAATGCGCACGCGCATTGCCCATTGGGGTACATCAAAAAATAGTCACAAAGGCTGCTGATCTCTTGTCTGCTGCACTTGCAAGCTCTCCTGTTCTTCATAGTCCAGACTTTAAAAAAAAAATAAAAAAATTGTGTGGGGCTTTCCAAGGTGCTCTTAGCAACTGCCTGCCTTTTGAGTCTAGCTCCACTGAGCTAAACAAACAGGAAGTAACAGGACCTGTTGTCAAACTGACGGCTAGGGGGGATGTAGCAAGGTGAATAGTTTATATAAAGTTGCCTGGGGTGACCCTTTGTCATGGCTCCCTGCTCCTCTGCCGGCGTGGCTGCACAAAAACTAAAAAGCCACGCCGACAGAGATATTTCTGACTTACCTTGGTCCCAGCTGCCTGGTCTCCCTCAGTTCCGGTTCCCAGCGGGTGCGACGTTCTTGGGAATGCCAGCCACTGCGGTTCTGACTTTTATAAGAAACTTTCCTTCACCCACATCAAAGATGGCGCCAACGTGCATGCGACGTCACGTCATAGACGCACATGCACATTTTGGAGTCAGAGGTCATAGAAAGCCAATTACAGCCTAAGGAGGGTTATTTAAACACAAGATACCTTTTTTTCAGTGCCCTGTCGTGGTTTCCACTAGCTGGTTATCCGAGAGTGTGTTCCTGATTGTGTTTTTCTGGTATTTGACTTTGGCTTTGTTTTGACTTCACTGATATCTGGTATCCTTGACTTCTGGCTTTCCTCATCATTGTGTCTCATTCTGTGTCCCTGACCTCGGCAAGTATTTTGACTACATTCAGGTACGTTAAGTCCGGCCATTCTAAGGTCCAGTTCGGCGTTATCCTTAGTCTTAGGTGTGATACTATTCTGCGTGCTGGATCAACTATAATCCTGACACCCTTTAATGTCAGAAGTTTAAATTGGATTCTGAAAGATAACGGAAGTCAATGTAAAGACTGGAAGATGGGTGAGGTGTGAGAGGGGTGACCTAGATAAGCCTGGCAGCAGCATTCATAAAATATTGGAGTGGGGCTGTATGGGTATGAATATGGGGAAGGCCAATGAGGAGTGAGTTGCAAGACTTGAAATGATGAGAGTATGAACAAGTGCTTTAGTAGCATATTGTGATGAATGGGAGCAAATAGATGGAAGTTACATGATTGTAAGAGTTTGGGGTGAATGGGCTCAAAATGCAGGGA
>OW240919.1:77042798-77167798 GCA_933207985.1 Pelobates cultripes | reverse complement strand
TAGAACTGTGCAAATATCACCATTTTAGGAATTAAAAAAAAAAAAAAAAAGTATAAATATGTTTATATGATCCATGGACATAATTTGTTCATTGTTTTATTTATATCTATTTGTGTAGACATGATACAAAGTATCAATAAAAAATATATATTACTCTAGGTAATCTAATTTGTTTTTTTCTTGCTCTGGAATTTTTTTTTTCTTTATTTTACTGGAGTTATGATTGAAACAAATGATTACTTTTTATCAAGTATAATAAAAAGACAAAACAAAACAGCATAGTGTGCTGAATAAACCCAAATGATTTTAGCTTCTCGTTATCAATGATTGATGTTATCTTACCGAGCTGTTCAATCAACTGGAATTGAGAAGGAATATGTAAATTCTGTGAGCTACCTCACAGGATCTTTCATCCTCGAGGCCAGTGGTTGAGAGAAGGCCAGGATTTCAGATAAAAAAAAAGTCTGTGCCAAAGATTATAGACTGAAAGGGAATCTATAGGCACCCAGACCATTTCATCTCCATGAAGTGGTGTGGGTGCCATGTCCCTCAGGTTTTAACCATGTAAGTGAAATCATTGCTGGGTTGAAATGCCTTTAGTGGCTGTTTCCATTACAGCCACTAGAGGCGTTTCTGCCCCATAACAGAGTTCAGTTTGGCTATTTAATCAGATGGATTCATAGAGACCACTTGATTGGCGCAGCATGGTGTTATACCACACATGCGCACTAGCCTAACAAGACTGGCTCAACGAGGGCTAAAAGGGAGTAATAGTAATACCTTTCAAACCCTCACACAGCAGGATGGGGGTGATACCATATTAGTTGGGTTAAAACTAGTCTTGGGAATCCATGTCTGTATCTCTAATGCTATAGTGTTAGGAATATAAATTTCCCTTTTACCCTTACACTCCTCTTCCAACCTTATTCTAGCATCAAGGTCCCTCAGCGTTAGCTCCGTCTTTGCCTCCTCTGATGCCATTGCGAGGGGGAATCTTGTGTGCAGGGAGCGCCATGTGCATTAGGCCTTCCCCATAGGAAAGAATTGAATCCATGCTTTCCTATTGGGATTTAAAAGACACTGGATGTCCTCTACAAAGCCTGGGGACCTCCAGCGTTGTTTGACAGAGGATTAAACTCTGATAAACAGCAGGATGTTCCTCTGGTGGCTGTCTGGCAGTTTCTCTAAAATTGCAATTTTTGCAGCTGCAAAGTAGGGGGGTAGGGACAGTGCGCCCAGACCACTTCACTGAGATAAATTGGTCTGGGTACCTATTTTGTCCCTTTTTACTTCTTAAGGTATGATGTTTTATTTACAGGTAAAGATGACTGGAAAGTGCTCACGCAAGTGAATGGAGGCCACCAGCAAATAATTAGGTCCTAGGTGTGTGATTGAAAAGGACGTAGGATTGCAAAACAGTTTTTTGTTTTTTTCTTGTTTTTTTTTCTATATCTATTTTATTGAAAAAATCTTGCATCTGGCATCATTCTGTGCCTTGGGCAGTGCACTTGCATTTTAATGAAACACTACTGGAGTTTCTCTTGGTCTCCCTGGAAGGAGGATTCTTAATCAATAAATTTACAGCTTTGTATGTCCTATGAATTTTCTCGTGTCCCTTTAAGAAGATTCAGAAAAGTTGATTTTTCAAGCATTAGCATGCAGTATCAGATTGTATCAAACAGGTTCTGAAATTCCAGCTGTATTTGTGAAGTATCAGCAAAGTATACCACAGATTTACCAGGTCTTTTTCTCCTCTTCCCTTTAACATTTTTAAAGGGATGCCAAAGTCACCCAGACTATTTCATTTCAATGAAGTGGTCTGGGAGCTTTTAAAAACATTGCAGTGTTTTGAATACACGTGTTCTGGTACACAACCATCTTTTTTGTATTTTTTTCTTTTTTTTTTTTATAAGAATTTCTCATTGCATTAACCACCTTTTTGAGAAGTTAAACCTTTTAAAGTTCCAACTTGTCAATTTCATTGGAATTTTTCTATAGCCAATTCATTCCAAATAATTGTATATCTCTTGTGTATCCAATAATGGTCACCGGCTTATTGTGTGTGTGTGTCATACAAGATCGGGTGCACTCATTCACTAAACTCAAAGCTCACAAGGTTTCTGGTGGGTTTTTTGGTTTGTTTTTTGTGGAAACCTCACCTAGCCAAACATAATGGGGGTTTAGTTACAGTATATGATCATAAGCCTGCCACAACTTCAATGAACCCCATTCTTAGCAGGTCCTATTCTAGCAAACAAATGGCTGCTCTTATTCCTATTATTATTTCATCTAAGGCAAAGAAAATGTTTTTTTACAGTAAGAGCAATAAGGATATGGAATTCTCTGCCTGACAAGGTGGTTTTATCAGAGTCTATACAGATGTTTAAACTGCAATTGGATAAATACTTGCTAAAACATAACATACAGATATATATTTTCTAATTAGTGGGGTAATAGCTGCTTGATCCAAGGAGACATCTGACTGCCATTTTGGGGTCATTAAGGAATTTTTTCCTAGTTTGTTGCAAAATTGGAAGCACTTCAGACTAGTTTTTTTTGCCTTCTATAGCGATCAACAGCAAAAACATATGTGAGGAAGGCTGAACTTGATGGACGCAAGTCTCTTTTCAGCTATGTAACTATTCAATTAATCCACTGATTGGGAAAACCTTCCTCTTGGGGCTCTTTTGCAGGACAAGGTTAAACAGGGCCGTGAAATGAGGCACCTGTAACAAGGAGGGTTACCAAACCAGGGAGTTGGCCCGGACTTCCAAATATAATTACATATGAAACCAAAAGTTATTATATAGAGGACCAAGTATTATGGGAAAACCATACCATCAAAATGTTCAGAGTTCATTGTAATAAACCATAAGACAGAAGGCCAAGTTTTTTTTAAATTCCCCCTAGAACCCTGAAATTGTATTATTTTTTGCCGTTCTGTATAGTTCATGTTACATGATTTTGTTAGCTTTTTGGAGTGCATGGGTTAATGCTTAGGATAGGGTTTAATGGTTAAAGTGATAGCATAGTATAGTGTGTTTGAGTGGTACAGGAATTAAGAAAGATGTTATGGTAAAATCAGCACTAGGACATAAACATCACAGTGCTGCCTGAAATTAGTAGGAGTTAGAGAGCCAGGGGGCTGCTACTTCAACATCTGTCATTATAAAGCTAACTGTAACTCCCACGAATCTCAAGCGGATTAGGGACCCCAAACTGCTCCGATACGATTAATGCATTATTAAAATAAATTGCACTGATGACCTCATGGTACTCAAAACGTGATCTGCACGTTATATCAAATAATATGTCATGTAAAATATATGAAAGGGAGAGAGGATTTTGTTCATGGTCGGGTAAGCCCATCACATGGGGGATTAATTAGAGCAAGGAAGCTGAGCTACAGACCTATTAACGCACAAGGAGTTGGAATACATTCCAGTATATAAGTGAAGGCTGGGATTTTTACTGATGTGACCTACTGTAAAACACAATCTGCGCCTCTGAGACCATGAGTCTGTCACAAGCTTCAATCGAGTTTATTCAATACATGTCATCCATACCCTGAGGGGGAGAACAGAGTCGATTATCCTGACTGATAACTGGTTGATATGTGGCATATTGTTAAAATGTCATGACACATGAAAAATTGGCTTCTAATTTCCATTTTGTAGAAATATTGCATTTTTCTGCATAACTCCCAGTATACTTACTACTGCATTTTCATTTTTTTTTTTTTGTTACTGTGTATCGAACATGAGCTCTTCAAATCTTTGTTCCAACAAACCCACTCCAATCCTCTATACATAACTAAATGTTTCACTTGGGTTTCTTTAGACTGGGGTTGTACAAACAATAGGCCAGTAAAAAAAAAAAAATAGTATGGCACCAGGTCATGATACCCTCCTAAATTTTACAATGTTTGTCCTCTCCTCCACCTTGGTGCATCTAGCCCCTGGGTGCCCTGCATAGGCGTGCACACGGGGTGTGCTGGGTGTGCGTGGGCACTCCCTAATAATCAAGCCTCAAAATTGAGGCTCCGTGCTGCTATGCTATTTAAAAAAAAAAATAGTATGCCGCCATTAGGCAGGTACCGCGGGGATGGCAATTCGCAATGAGAGGATGCGAGTGTCGCTTTGCCTTTAAGATGCTTGGTTGACGCTCAGATCTCGCGAGAGTGAACTCTCTCCCCACAGGGGCTAGAGTTTACTCTCCACTGGACCACCAGGGAAAGCAGCAGGAACAAGAATCCCCCCTCCCTACATAAGGTAAGAAGGGAGGGAGGATATTAAGTAATGTACCCCCACCTCCACCCCCACACAGCACCTGCACACACAGACAGCACGCACACATACAGCACCCACACACATACAGCACCCTCAAACACACAGCACAGAAACAGCACCCTCACACACACACACAAACACCCTCACACACACACAGCACCCTTAAACCACCCTCACACAGCACACAAACACACAGCAGTGTGTGTGTGTGTTTATGTATATATATATATATATATATATATATATATATATATATATATATATATATATACATACATATACACGCAGCGTGTGTTTGTGCTGTAGGGTGCACACCCTAATGCAATAGGCTGTGCACGCCTGTGTGTGTGTGTATGTATATATATATATAATATATATAAATTCTATATGTAAACAGCTGCACTCATGTCTTTCAATAAAAAATTACTTTTATTGCAAAATGATTAAAATCAGGATGAATGTTTCAGTCCCAAATAGGGACTTTCTTCAGGATCATACTTATACACATAACAGACAATGTGAGTGTATATATAGGAAAGATAAATTAGGTTATTCACTTTACCCCAGGTGCAAAGTGTTCAGACCGGCGTCCTGACGGATTCCGTGCACATGCTCAAGATGACTCCACCCCTAATTGTGACGTCATGATGCCGTCGTCGTTGTTATAGCGATGCGGCTTGTTAGGTGTCACTATGGGAACGTGTACATTAAACAGTGATCGCCCGGTGCCGGGTTAAACCATTGTAAAAGATAGATAAGTGAAAGTATGATACTAAGTGCAAATTCAGTGCAGTATCTAGGAAATCCTATACAATCAAAAAGATTACATCATTGCTGTGTTTCAAGTCAAAGTGCAAGCATGCAAATTAGGCTTTTACTGTTAGTTAAAGTGCTTGTGAGAACAAATGAAAAATGCAAAGTGGGAGTGTCGCAGTGAATGTGAAAATGGTAAAGTGCAATGCTTCTGAGTGTTTAAACCAACAGTGCTAACTACAATACTATAAAACGGATAACTACAATATTACACAGCATTAAAAAGCATCAGTAGGGTGCACCCGGCCACTTTATTTATTTACAGCCTGAGTGCAAGGAATCCTAGCCTTGTGTGTGTGTGTGTATGTATATGTATATATATATATATATATATATATGTGTGTGTGTGTGTTTATATATTTGTGCTCGGAATTTATCTAATATGTAATGGGATGTAGAAGGAGAAGCAAAGTTGGTTGAGGTGAGCTGAAACCAACGTACGAGTAGGCCTGTAAAAGAGGGCCCACAAAAGTGAATTGTTAATATAGATGGGTGTAGGTGGGTGGGGACAAACAGCTTGCATGATAAAGGTAAGTGGGGGGGTCGGGTTTATAAAGGATCATAACTCCTCCCACAAATTCAGGCCAAATGGCCTTCCAACTTGTGCTCGGAATTTATCTAATATGTAATGGGATGTAGAAGGAGAAGCAAAGTTGGTTGAGGTGTGCCGAAACCAACGTACGAGTAGGCCTGTAAAAGAGGGCAAAAGAGGATCAAAGAAAACACACTTTATGCAAGTTTATACAGCGTGGGTCATCTGGGTCATCTTTGGACCAGCAAGGCAGTGGAATGCTGCTCTGACGACTCCTCAGCCTGCGATTTCATTAGCAAGGGCGGTCATACTCACCGCCACTGTGGCTGATTCGCAGGCTGATTTGGCAGACAGCAACCCTGAAAGCTTGTGAGGAACTTTTACTCTGATTGAGATATATATGTAACTGCGCTGAGGATTGCCCGTGGCCCCAACACTTAGGAGAAAGAGGCAAAAAATAACCATATTTAACTGCAAAAGTCTTAATTCAAGCAAACTCTAATTGTGACATGTACAATATACAAGGCCCTGGCGTGAGTGATAGAGTAGTCGTGAAACTGCGTGATCGAGGGTACCTGTATATGGTGTAATTGTGTGCTTAGTCCAAGATTAGCTCATGGAATGGTGGTATCCCCGATGATATGTAGTGGATCATAGGGAGTGCCTGAAAGAAGACCCCCTGTACAACGTATACTCACAGATCTGGATACACAATGCTCGTATGAGAAAGGATTAAAAACATTATTCCAACCTAATCATACTTCCTTGGAAACATGGGATATGTGGGACTCATGGAGATCGCGTAATATGTGAATGTACCTATAACTGTGAATGTACCTATAAATAACTGTGTATGCACCTGTCGGGTGCAGGCGATTGTACTTACCTGGTGGGCGACAATCCGCATTCAGCAAACCACCGGGAGGACACGGAGAGAGAGAGCTAGAAGTAATTATTATTAGGTCTCCCCATAGGGACACGCTAAGTGTACGACCGCAGTACTTTGTCCCATAGAGGAAGCAGAACATACTGTTTGATAGGTATAGAATGTGTACGACATGTATATATTGTGTATATTGTATATATTTTAATTGCCAGTTGTATGACAGTGGATACAGTGCATTGATGGAATCTATTTTTTACCTTCCCCCCCCCCCGCTCGAAAACAATAAAAATTGTCAAATTTAAAAAAAAAAAAAAAATGAGAGCGTGTGAGAGTGTCAGCGGCTGTGTAGTGGACACCAGGAATGTAAATGTAGACCAGAAAGAGCTGAGGGGTTGCTATCTGCCAAATCAGCCGGTGAATCAGCCACAGTGGCGGTGAGTATGACCGCCCTTGCTAATGAAATCGCAGGCTGAGGAGTCGTCAGAGCAGCATTCCACTGCCTTGCTGGTCCAAAGATGACCCAGAGTGAGGGAGGCCACCACGAAAGGGTAGATCTCCAACAAAGTAGAGGTCTCTCCAAAGACCGGCAAGGCATCCGACTCAGTGGGCCAGGCATCCCTAACGAGTGGTTGCCGAAAAAAAGCTGCAAACCCTGTGTGTGCTGCTGCGTCTGTGTGAATCGAAAGTGGGGGAATGACCGAAGAGATCCAAATCCATGCGGCCGAAAAACTACTCCAATTGTGTAAAACTGCCCTGGCTGGATCGCCCAAATGGTTGGGCAGGGGTTGGTACCTCGTGGAGCAAATTTAAGTAGCCCAGGGACAAGAGACCAACCCTGCAGAATGATACGCACAACAAAGTTGAGGGGCCTAAACCAGGACTGAATCCCCCTCCTATTGTGCGCAACACTCCGCAGGAGCAGGACAAATCCATTCCTAATGCGGAACAGAACGTGTGGGAGGCTGGCTTGGAAAGTAGTGGAGTCCAATACTATTCCTCAGAAGGGGGGGCTGTGGTGGTGTAAATACTGTTAGGTGTTTGTGAACCCGTGAAATCAACAAAAATGTATCCAGAACGTGGATGACTGATGGACACCTGAATATATTTAGGAGCGGCCAGCAGAGGGTTTCTGCAGTGGGCGGTGCGAAGAGGTCTATGATCAAACGTATTTGGGTACTGTGAATGGCTACCCCGATGGGAGTGGTACACCAAGATGAGAAAACGTGAAGACCGGAAAGGGCCGATCGTGAAACCAGCATATGATTGCTGTGGACAGAAGTGGGTCCACCATACGTGAGTCAATAGATGTAGATAATAGGTTAGGGCATACGAGTGTACCCGTGGGGTTGGCGCCAAGGCCCGTGTGAGACCTCTTTGAGAAACCCGGCATCAGAATCTACCATATGCCTAGCTGGGTGTAAATGCAGATAGTATACCAGGATGTCAATGTTGACCTAGTTAGGTGTATCTTGGGTGACAGACGGGCTGTATATGTGAACTAGGTGTGAGTTCTGGAGCAAATGAAGTGGATGTGTGATACCCTGTATGTAGTGAAAATAGCATACCCCAGCATTAAAGTCATAGCTCGCCCACGCTTTGCCCGGAAATTAATGGTCAGCCCCGCTTGTCCTTCTGCCCGCCTCCCAGTCTAGTGCTTGGGATGAAGGAGTGGTAAGAGGGACTAAACAGTTACATTTGTGACAGACCCAAGAAGCCTGGATATGTTAAAAGCATAGTGATAGGTACTGGGTTCTCGTGTGTGCCGAGAGAGGGAAAAGACATGCGTGGGCCTAACGAGGTCGTGCGTAATATTAGGAATGTAGTATGAAAGGTTGTATTCTTTATCCCTCGTGTATTCGAAATTAGACGTATGTAATTGCTCAAATGTGGGGCCGAAATTGCCATAGTGCCTGTAGTGGGCCGTGTGTAAACGTATGGAGTGAGGGCCATGTGTAGAGGTATTGTAGTGGAAGGCAGAGTGCTTAATGTTAGTCCTGAGCTGCTGGGTGGCAAAATAGGGCTGTATGAGGGTTATGGATGTATAGAACGAACAAAGAAGGGAACGAACAAAGAAAGGGTGAGAGATTCCTTCGGAGACCCAGGCCTGACTGGTGTGCTGGGTATTTCGTCCAACAGTAGACCGATTATTGGGATAGATTCTTGTGACATTCTGAAAAGAAATGATTTGGAAGTAAGGTGTAGTAAAGGTGGGAATGAGACCTCCGGAGAACTGGCCTGCTAGCTAGTGCCGAGGCAAAGAATTAACCTATGACCAAGTGACAGGTGAGGCCCTGCTATTGCCAAGTGGCGGTGAGAGGCTCTACCTATGATTTGGGCAGAGGGGGTTTTGTGGCCACCAGAACGAGGTGGCAGGATGTTGGCCTCTCGGTGACAGAGATTCAAAACGTGTGACTGTGACTTGGGAAGCCCTAACTGTAGCCCAAAGAAGAGCGAGCTATGATTTGGTCGTGGGGCTGAACCTCCGTGTATGAGGTGGGGGTGTAGACCTCGCGGACCGCAGTATTATTTGGGAAAGCTAGGGCCAGCGCCTAACCCTGAAAGCCAGTTCTCTAACCTGACGGGGCTTGTCTCTAGAAAGGAAGTATGTAACGTATGTAGATACTGACCTTAAGTGTTTGTCCTGTATATTTAGACTATGCTCAGGGCGACTTCAATATAAATATAAATATAAAAATATATATATACTGCGAAGAACAGGTCCAGTCCAGGAACCTAGGGGTAAAAGGATGCTAGCAAGCCTGAGGCGTGCCACTGGTATGCCAAGTGTAAAAATGTAGAATGTATGGAAAGGAGTGTAACAACGAAACTGTAGCGTAAGAACCAGTGTAAGCTGAGGGACCTGAACGTTGGTCCAAATATTTTGAGACAAGCCCCTAGATTCCAACAAATGTGCATCACTTGTGAAAGATACGAAGGCAAAGTGAGGCCTTAGAAGGAACATAATCGTAGTTAGTAAGATTAATGATACCTGATACTGATACGTCAGGGACCAGGTAGCCTGTTAGTTTGTTGATGTCGTAGTGAATCTGCGACATGGTGCAGGTCTAAGTAATGATATGTAGAAATGATAAAAAATTTAACATATTAATATAATAGTAACATGGAGGGTGAGGCATCTTTAGACCTGGTGTGTTTGAAGTTAGAACCCACTGTGGGAGGTGGGAGGGGATAGTAAAAAAGGCTGTGGAGGCTGAATGAGGCCTCAGGAGAAACGTAAAAAATGTCAACCTTTTTTTTACCTGATACCGTGAGACGGGATACTGGAACCACCTCCTGGAGTTTTCTTGAAGAAGAGTAGTAGAACCTAAAACATGTTCATTATTTAAAAATAAGGAACCAGAGTATAGTGTTTTTAATATAAATAGAGATTTAGAAATAAGAGCTAATGAACAAATTGAGCGTGGAGCTGGATAAATTTAAGCGGTTTGATGGGCTTGACCTATTGACATCAAAAAAGCGTAAGGGGGCCAACTGTGTCTTTAAGAGAATGCACCATGGAATTTATGCATAATTAAAAGTGACTATGGGTGATGAATAGTGACCCACTGATTTAAGGAAAACATAGGGAAAACTGTGTACATATGTTTTATAAAAGGAACATACTTAAAATTATACAAATAACTGCATAAAACCTCATGCGTACGGTTAATGAAAGTGCAAGAGGGATATAACAGGACCGGATGTGATAAATTAGGAAAAACTAAAAGCTAGTAAAACAGCCGTTTGTACGTTTTTCGGCTAGTGAACGTATGTAAGAAACAGGCGAACGTAGGTGAGTATAATAGCCGCACGGACGCAGAAGTACACAAACAGCAGAATGATACGAACGGGTAAGTAATATATAGAGCCTGTCCCCGCATTTTTAGGCCTGAATGTGGGAAATAGCCGAACGCTATTTCCCACGTTAATGCTTACGTGTGTGTGCCCGGAAGCAAGAAAGCCTGGTAACGAGTAAGGAATACTGCGGGGCAGTAATACAGCGGGGCGGTGGAAGAGCCCAGAGGTTGGCGGCAGGAGCTGCTGAAGACAGAGTGTTTGTTCGAGGCAGGGCTGGCGGGAACAGCGACCGGAAGTGCAGGTAACTATGGAGACAAACAGCTTGCACAACAAAGGTAAGTGGGGGTAGTGTTTATATAGGATATAGGATCATAACTCCTCCCACAAATTTAGGCCTAATGGCCTTCCAACGTGTGTGTGTGTGTGTGTATATATATAAAATACAATGTTAAACAAAAATCTGCACACCAGTCAAGCCATAAGACTTGCTTTTTTCACAGAATACCCAAATCTGCAGTGATGTTACTACCGCAAAGGATTCTGGGTGGGCATATGCAAATTAGTTTAACAAAGAATCACATTTTTGCCTCATTCCATTTAAAATTTATCAAAGTTACTAACGACCTAATCACAGCTAAATCCAAAGGCCACTACTTCATACTAATTGTTCTTGACCTCTCTGCGGCCTTTGACACCGTTGATCATGCTCTCCTTCTTCAAACTCTTCAATCACTTGGTCTTTGTGGCTCTGTCCTCTCGTGGTTTTCCTCTTATCTCTCCCAACGCTCATTCAGTGTCTCCTTTTCTAATGATACCTCCTCCCCTCGTCCTGTCTTGGTTGGAGTCCCCCAAGGCTCTGTCCTTGGTCTCCTTCTATTTTCTCTCTATACTGCCTCTCTTGGCAAACATATTACCTCTTTTGGATTCCACTACCACCTGTACGCTGATGACACCCCGTTATATCTCTCCTCCCCAGACCACCTTGCCCTGCAACATGTCACTGCTTGCCTTTCTTCCATCTCGGACTGGATGTCCTCCCGCTTTCTGAAACTCAATCTCTCTAAAACTGAGCTCCTTTTCTTTCCTCTTCCTAATACTGATCCTCCTCTTTCGCTCTCCCTTCAAGTTTGTGGTACCCACATTAGTCCATCCTTGCAAGCGCGCTGTCTTGGCGTCATACTTGATTCTGGCCTCACCTTTGAGCCTCACATCCAGCATGTTGCCAAATCCTGTAGATTCCATCTTAAAAACATAGCCCGCATCCGCCCCTTTGTTGCACCAAATACTACCAAGGAGCTTGTCCATGCTCTAGTAATTTCCCGCATGGATTATTGTAACTCTCTCCTGATTGGTCTTCCCAAAAGCCGTACTGCACCGCTACAGTCCATAATGAACGCTGCTGCCAGACTGATTTTCCTCTCTAGTCGGTTCTCTCACACCTCACCCCTCTGCTAGCCCTTACATTGGCTTCCTGTATGCTATAGGAGTCAATTCAAGGTATTAATTCACACCTATAAAGCACTGAACAACTCTAGCCCCTCTTATATCTCCTCACAGATCCATAGGTATGTCCCTTCTCGGTCTCTCCGCTCTGCCCGTGACCACCTCCTGTCCGTTGTCCGCACCCGTACGGCCAACTCACGCTTGCAGGACTTCTCGGCACTGAATCCAGCCCTTGCATACCTTAGACCGTACAGAGTCCGGCCCTTTCATATCATACACCATACTGAATCCAGCCCCTGCATATCTTACACCGTACTGAACCTGGCCCTTGCATACCTTACACCATACTGAATCTGGGCCTCGCATACCTTACACCATACTGAATCTGGCCCTCGCATACCTTACACCATACTGAATCTGGCCCTACCTTACACCATACTGAATCTGGCCCTCACATTCCTTACACCATACTGAATCTGGCCCCCACGTACGTTATACCATTCTGAATCCAGCCCCTGCATACCTTATAAAATACAACATTGCCTCAAGTGGGACAGGGACACTGCACCCAAACCACTTCAATGAGATAAAGTGGTTTGTGTGTCTATAGTGTCCCTTTAACCATAAGGTGACTTTAGTTGACTGCTTATGGCTACTTTCACCATGCCCATATGAAGAATGAAGGGTGGGCCCTGTCAACCTATGTAGAGTCCTATGGCATCTTAATCCAACTCTAGGGTTATAGTAGCAAAGAAGGCAAAATAATTCACTATATTGCAACATGTTAGTACATACCACTTCAATGTCAAATGTAATTGAAGACACAGACTATCACATTGTCGTGGTATAATGGAGAATGTTGTTTTTTATATATATACTTAGTTAATTTCAGTGTTGCAAATAAATTCCTTTTCGTTATCCAGAAAAAAAATATTTATATATATATTTTATACATTTCCCCCATCCAAATCTGGTATTCACATTAACTTAAGTGAAATTTCAGTAAAAAAAAAAAAAAACCTTCCCCTCCAAAAAACAATGGATTTCACAGTAGCGCATTTGGAATCCTGACCATGATGAATTAGCTCACAAGTGGTGTTGGTGTACGTGACTGCATCCTGCAAGCAAATTAAAAAATGCAATTTGTTGTCAATGAAATAAAAAAGAAACCTTTTCAAATTTTCATGGATCACTACATACTGAAAATGTTAGATCTCAAATGTAATTTACATATTTACAATGCAGGATTTAAAATGTTCTTATATTTTATTTTAACATTCTTAATTGGGTTTGTATTAAATAGCAGTGCCCTTTTAAGGAAGTAAGAGTTTCTAATGATATCCCCCCCCCCCCACCTTAATAGAAATAACTCATACAATATCTGCATTCTTATAGGTTAACTTATATACTGTGATTCTTACATTGTGCTGTACGTTGTGTTAGACTACGCTCCAAAGCTGCAATATATTACCTACCATATCACAAATTTAGTTTGCTTAAAACAGTTAAAAAGCATATTTTAATATAATTATTTACTTTTTTTAAATTATCACTATATAAAGTATTAATACATTTTTCATGTTGTGTGTAAAACCTTTGAACAGAAAACCACATTTTGGGAGGGGGAGCAAAAACCTTGAGTTTGGATATCAGAGTTACACATTTTTATGTTTGTCACAAGAATCTGCAAACTGGGTACGTTGCCATAAATGGTTGCTTAACATAAATGGAAAGAACATAAGAACCTCCCAGACATAAAACACTATTAAAGGTCTGGAGAACAGGATATAACTTTGTAACTGTCTGTTTATGAACAGACCATGTACAAAAGGCAATAGAAAGTAAATAATTCAGACAGCACATTCAAAAAAGAACGAAAATAAGTAGGGAGGAGGGCAATGGGCGTGAAAGGATGTGAAATATTAAAGAGGAATATCCAGGAGAAACGAAATTCATCTCCATCCGTTTATCCATGTGAGAGAGGTTTAGCTCAGTGACCGCGAGGAGAAAGGATCTATAAGCTCAGTTAGGACATTCAGTAAAGAGGGGACATTCTGTAAACCAAATGCATATTCACTAAGCCAGGAGTTGTGGAAAATTACCAAGCAAATTGCAAAGTTTAGGCTAAAATAATCAAACGTCTCCAATGACCTTGGCTACTTATATAAAAATATAATCGTTATGAAATATTCATGTTGACTGTGTTGGAATTTCACTGAAATTCCATCCCAGTTAAAATATATACACTCCTAGACCCAGGGCGGAGCCACCTCCATCTTAAAATGTCACCCCTCCAAGGGAATTGGCTCTATCTATGGATGAATCCACGGTCTCAAAAGATCCTTCATAGACCTCAATGCTGTACTCTCCCACATGCAGAAGAGTATAGTGGTGATGTCGGCTCCTGGCAGTGAAGTAACAGCTCCTATTTTGGCAAAGAGGACCAGCCAGAAGAAGACAGTGGCACCTGCAAGGGACAGGCTAATGTAAGTTAAACTCACCTTTGCCTGCTCCCTCCCCCTCCCGGCCACCGGTTCCCCAGCAGCAAATTCACCATTGGGGCTGTTTGCAAATTGTGCCAAGTCCACAGATAGTGGCAGTGCCGCTTTAATGCAATTCCCAGAATTATTTGATTTCTGAGCAATTTTGGAACTACATATAATTGAGGTGGATGTTGACCAGAAGTCATGAATAGGCAACCATGTCAATTAGCCTCAGGTTAGCAGAGGATTATGGGATGATGTTCAAAAGCAGAAGGATTGTATATGGACACCTAAAACATGTGGAGGTATTTAACAACCAATAGAAATCCATCCCCCCTTGACCACTGTTTTCCAAAAATTACTATTGGACTCTGTCATTTGTTGAGAAGCGACAATATAGTTAAATGTTTCTGCATCCCAGAAGAAAAGATATATATCTAGAGTTTAATCAGATGTCCCTTTTTTTTTTTTTTTTTTTCTCACCCATAGGTTCAACAATGGTGGATGCATCTTTGAGTTCCTGGCACAGCTTGCCAACGTTTCATTAGAAATGTTTTTTCCAATCAGTCAGTCTAGAGCTGACTGATTAAATATGGGATGTGCTTCGGCTAAGCATGTATCTACAGTACAGAACGAGGAAGATGCTCAGAATGGCAAGAATTTCCAGAATGGGGATGCATTTTGTGGTGAGTTTTTTAGACCGTAAGCATAGGCAGGGTCTATCCCTAAGTATTGGTATGCGTATTTGTATATCCAGGGTTTCCACCTTTCTTGAAAATAAATATCGGCCATTCTAATTTGCATAATTGTGTCACCAAGATGTTAAGGGAAAAAATTATTGGAAATGGAAAATTACGTAATCAGTAAAAAACGGTTTACAATGTGTGTACTATATCTGACTGTGCGTGTAGCATTGTGTGTCTGTCATCGTATGTGTATAGCACACTGTGTATGTTATTTGTCTACTGTGTGTGAATGTGTAAGTAGTAATATGTGATGTGCATGATCTGTGTAGAGCAGTATGTGTCATTGTGTGTATAGTTTCTAAATAAGTGTTTGTATACTGTGTGTAAAGCAATGTGTCATTGTCTGTATACTTTGTGTGTGTAAACTGTGTCTGTGTTCATCACACACTGACACGCACACACAGAAAAAACCCTTTGCACCACGATCTTTACAATAAGCTTTAGCAGTTATGGCGTTTTTGTAGTTTCCCTTTAAACTGCCTTTCAATATGTTATATCTACTTGTAAATATATTTGAATTTTTTGCATCATATAGTCACAGGACTGAGCTTTTATTTAATTTACATAATTTTAATGTTTATATATAAAAACAACTGTAATAATCTGACTAATCTGTTTAACCCCTTAAGGACCAAACTTCTGGAATAAAAGGGAATCATGACATGTCACACATGTCATGTGTCCTTAAGGTGTTAATTTACAATTCAAGTAAAAACTCTCAAAAGTCTCGGATCTCTGAGAATTCTCTGACTCTGTGAGCATCCACTTAATCCCATTGATTTGTTATAGTGCCTGGAGTCCCCTGACTCACTGCCCCACTGTTTCTGATTGGGTTGACACAGGTAGTGGGTCCCTGGCCACCTGCAGTCCAGTCCCTCTGCTGCTAATGCATTAGCTGACAACTCTCAGCCTGTGACTGACACCCACTGCCATTATAAATTTTATACCAGCTGAATATTCTGTGCATTAGACATGTATTCCACAATGAGAAGGGATGTGCGCATTCTGGAGTTTCTTATGCTGTGCTAAAGTACTTGAAAACAGTTTTATACTAAACACTTGGTAGGGGTCAGGGGACTCTAGGCACCATAACCACTGATATGAAGTGGTTATGATGCCTAGAGCATTCCTTTAAACAGTTCAGGACCCAGTGTATTCATTTTGCATTGATCTTTAAAGGGTACCACAGAGTATTTGGGTCAATACCTGAGGTGATAATCTTATCTCAGTTTGATGCACAATAGCTAAACCCCACCATGAATACCTCCAAACATTTTATATTAACAAAGAGAGACACTTTTATTTTAGGGGTGTGGAGGGTGTGGCCAGGAGTGGGGATGTGCTGAGAAATTTTAAGGAACTTACTAATATTATTTTAGTTACATTATTATTTATACATACAGAGTTATAAACACATTTATTGTAGTTTAGAAACATTACTGTAAGTATTATTGCTGTGGAGCTCTGTTGTACACTAAGACACACAACAATATGGAGCTCCTTGAAAAGATGGTCAGAAGGATTTCTTTCCTCAACATGCAACTCTTTCCTAAAAAAGCCATCTCTTAGGGACCCAAATAGTGATTAGGTGCAGAGGATGGCGGCATATTGTGTGAAGTGCTATAACATGTTATCACTTTGTACGAGATGGTCAGATGAAAAGCGCTCAGCAGTATGAGGTGGTAGTAGTGAATGTATGTTATTGGGCATAAATCCAAGGCGCCCCTGCGCAGGGAGCAGAGAGGAGCTGCAGGAAGATCACTGCTCTCTTGCGTGCAGGAAGAGAGCAGCCCCATTGGACCCCAGGGAAAGATCTACTCAGCTCTCCCAAAGGTAGGGAGGCTGAGTGGGTTAAAATAAAAATAAAAATCTCTGTTTGTGTGTGTCTCTGTCAATGGGTGTGTGTGTGTGTGTGTGTCTGTGTGCCTGTCAAATTCTGTGTCTGTTTAGGTACCTGGCTCCCTCTGATCACAGGAGGAGTTTTTACTCACCTTTATTCCCACGCCGTACCGGTTTCACCACGGCTTGTCCAGCCTCCATAGCTGAGATCATCAATCTTTATGATCTCCGCCAAGCCAATGCTTTCCCATAGGGAAGCATTGAGAGATATTGCACATGTTCGCTATGGGTAACATTCATTGCCTCCATGCAGAGCACTGACACAGAACTCTAGTGGCCGTCCATCACTAGGCAACAATGTAAACACTGCCTTTTCTCCGAAAATGCAGCGTTTCCATTGAAAAGGCTTCAGGGACAGGCTATAGGAACCAGATCAACTACATTAATCTGTAGTGGTTCTAGTGACTATAGTGCCCCTTTAAAAAACAAAAACAAAAAAAATGGCTCCTAACTTTTTTAGCTGGCTCCTAGATTCCCAAAAATTTGTCAAGCCCTGGCATAAGACATCCAAAAATAAAATGGAATAGAGTCCCTTACCAACAGTCCACTGCAAACTGGAGAAAACCTAAAGAGGATGCAATGTGAGTCGAAAGTGCATTATGTACCATGGTCAGACACCATTATGCTGTTAACAGAACTGCAGTACCATACTCCTCTGAACACCCTATCCAATTCCATGTATTTTCTTGTCTAGGTCCCATTTAATTCTTCTCTTTAATATTCTGCATCTTTCATTATGTAATTTCTGGGATTATCCGGTAGGTGAAGAGTATAGAGTATAGAGTCTGTTAGAAATGTACTGACGCTATTCCAGTTTAGTCTCCCTCCCCCAATGCCCTACATGTCTGCATTTGAAAATGAATAACATATAATATAAGCACATGTTGTGTGGGAGCTGTGTGTCCCTGCAAATTATTGTGTGTGCTGTTCCAAGCAAACTAATGGAAGCTGTATTTTTTTAATTTGTCCTCTTTAATTTTCAGGAGTCATTCTTAACAAACTGCCTTTGATCTTTTGTATGTAATCGAAGTCATTGAGTTAGTTCTAAATGGAGAAGAGTTCTGGTATAACTCCCAAGTGTTCTGAATCTGGCAGTATAGTCCTGATTTTGAAATCCTTCCTGGGATCTTGCAGAATTTTGCTTGAGCAACTCTGCAGTTCCATGTGTGTTGTCTGTCTGCTCTGATATGCCTTCCTTGCCAGTAACAAGTTTCACAGAACTACAGACACACACAGTAGTTTCCTCAAGTAGGCAGTCTTTGATTAAGGAACAGTGTACATACAGCAGCTACGTTTCGGCTTGCATGAGCCTTTGTCAAGCCTGTAATATTCCTGCTTTTCATCACGGTTATGGCTTGGGTAGGAGTCATCTGCATGCAAGTTCGTGGCCATGGGTACGCCATGGGCAGTAGTCATCTGCATGCAACTTCGTGGCCTCTCTTGTCAGTGCCACAACTTGCATATTTCAGATTTTAGGAAGTATTGGTTTCAAAACATTGTATATATACATATTCACACTGCCATCACAACTGTTTTCAGAAAAGGTGCAGGGCATTTCATTCAAATTGGATTATATTTTTAATATTCCTACCTCCTCTAAGGGAACAAATGGCCAAATTAAAAGCAAAAATGAACACATCTGCAGGAGTCCCCTGGCACTGTCCCTCCATTCAGTGTTAAACCATTTTTGAGCAGTATAACACTAAATTAAGGTCCCTGGATTTGCTTAGCCCCTCCCCCAATGGAGGTATGGGTTAGGCAGAGATTATACACTTCCTGCTAGCCGTACTAATTAATATCTGAACGGGCACTGTGTTTGGCTGAGAGTATTAGTTGACGGCTCTCAGTCTATCATAGCTAGCCATTGCTGCTCAGGCTAATGCTTCCTCATTAGAATGAGCAGAACATGGGGAATGCTTGGCTGGGATCTCTTGTATAGCATTAAAACATTAAAAACGGTTTAACACTGAATGGAAAGATGGTGCCAGGGACTGCTGACACTGTGGTCACTTCAATGACTTGAAGCGATTACAGTGCCTATAGTGTCCCTTTTAATAAGCTTCCAATATGGTACAGTACTGTTATAAATACTTTCCACATAATTTGTCTATAGAAGTCCCTATTGAAGGGACACTATAATCACCAGAACAACTACAGCTTATTGTATTTGTTCTGGTGAGTATAGTCGGTCTCTGCAGGCTTTTTGCAGTAAACACTGTCTTTTAAGAGAAAAGGCTATGTTTACAAAGCATACATAACTTCTGTTAAAGGGACACTATAGTCACCCAGACCACTTCAGCTCAATGAAGTGGTCTGGGTGCCAGGTCCCTCAGGTTTTAACCCTGCAGATGCAAACATAGCAGTTTCAGAGAAACTGCTATGTTTAAATTTTGGGTTAAGCCAGCCTCTAATGGTGCATCTGCGATGCTGGAGGTGTCGGACGGGGGAGCTGACGTCGGCAGGGGAGGAGAGGTCACCGCTTTGTTTTCCTGACACTATAGTGATCCTTTAAAATCTCCTCATACCTATCCAGCAACTTGGGGACCTTGGACAATGTCCTTCAATATATCTCAAGATAAATTGGTCATTCCTTATATAAAGCCATTATAACAATTGTGTGACTGAAACTGTGATGTCATATGGTCTCTTTTTATATTTATATATGGTTTGATCCTGTACTTTGCTTTGGTAGATCTTGATGGAGTTTTAGACATATATCATCACACTGAGTGTTCCTGGTAAATTCCTGTTATTATAGATAAAAACAGAATGCATTAAAAGCCCATCTTGCTGAAGTCATTTTTAAATCTGATGGAAAATATAGCTACAGACATTCTATGATCTACTCCAAAAGAGTAAATAAATAGTTTCCAAGTTTTTGTAAATTTTTCTTTCTTTAACAGGGGAGTGGGAGAAGATTATCATCTTTAATGCCTTGTTAGCTGTTTGGTTGTTGTTTTTGTTGTTGTTGTTTTTCAGTTTGAATATTGAAAGACATGACGTGGAGTGACCCGCTTACACTGTCTTACAATCTATAGGGAACTATATAAAATAATCAATATCTCTTCTCTGTTTTGAACTAATTTAGCACGTGATGATGTTTATGTGGTTTCATTTCAGATGAATACAGAATCAAGCCAGTTGAAGAAGTCAAATACATGAAAAATGGGGAAGAAGAAGAGCAAAAAATTGTGTCAAAGAACCAAGAAAACTTGGTAAGATTTGGAGCACTTCCATCTTTTGTAACTGTAAGTGTTAACGTTTATGCTGTCTGCAAGTCTGCCATATGAATCTGATTGATCCTACTGCATACATTTTCTTGTTACTTATTATCAATCTTGTACAAGTCTTTCAGATGATTGCAATCCATTTATAGATGAAAAAAAAAAATGTTGACTTCAAAATGGATTTCCCTTTGGATAAGCAAGCTGTTACCCCACATTCACTGTCATATCACTGACTATTCTGGCTTTTAAAAACACATGGAGACATTGTTTATTTGTATAAAATCTGATAACACACTGCCCATTTCGGCTGAGAATTCTACATCACATTTGTATTGTTCTTATTGCACATTGTAGCGCAGTGCAAAATCTTCTTTCTTAAAGTCTCCAGGTACCTTAGTGGGGTGAACTTAAACAATGTGAATACTGTGATCATTCATTGACTCCACCTGGGATGCTGTCCATAGTGAGCAAATAAATAAAACAGAACAACGAGACGTGTCCCAATTTGGGAGGTATGGAAACATTCAGTAATTGTTCATAAAACCATCATTGATTGCTTAAGGTTTCACTCTAATACAAGATGCTTCTAACTTCTGCTGGCATCAATGGGACAAAATGTGTATTAGTAAGAAGGCTGCATATCTATTCACAGCACAAGCAGCATTGAGGTGAAGTAACATCAAAGGCCCATGAAGGTTAATTGAGGTCATATTTAAGAAAGGCATCTTGTTAGACTAAGAAAGATCAAAGGAACACCTTCAGAGAAAAATGTCTAAGGCAGCCAGTCAGTTGCAGCCTACAGTTCAAAATAGGGAAAATAATAGTAGCTGGGGCAAGCTATGACCCTGGAACTGATATTTTTTCAAAACGTATTTCCGAAGTGCACATTACTGGCTGAGAAAATATTTTGCAGCTTTAAAAAAAAAAAGAAAGAAAGAAAGAAAAAGAAAGGCAGATTTGATTTTTTGTTTTCTGAAGGTCACCTTGTTACAAAAAGACAATTCAAAGCAAATGGGGAAAAAATATCTGCCAGTTAAGTCACATTTTTGTCTTGAATATTTAACATTGTATCACCAACTACCCTGAAAACAAGAAATATTTCCCTAAATATTTAATATTTTAGTTATTTTCTATCCTATTTCCTTGTGAAGACCCAAGGCCTACAATTTAACCATTTAACCTATACATTTATTTTTGTTTTACTTCTTTGCCAAAACCCAGAAATTGCCGCCGTGTATTTAATAGGAACTGTCAGCAAAGCTTGAATTTGATGTATTATGTTTAACTCTTAAAATGACAAATGACTGCTTTATTGCTTACACCAAAATTACTTCATCTTAATTAAGGGCATTTGGGATGCAGATGCTGCACTGCAGCCTTGCAACTTAAACCAGTGCAGTTTCTGAGAACTCTGAATTATGTCCATGGCTACTAAGTGGCTGACAGACATTATGGGCTTCCGACACAAATAGATTCAGTTATTGAAACTTTTTGACGTCTAGTGTGCATCCACCGCTGCTTTGTGAGAAGCTTTAAAGTGACAGAGGGATAGCTGTTATGTGCCATGTGTCCTCAATGCTTCTCTAGGACAAGCATCACATGGGACTAAAGATATTAGGATTGGTGAGTTCACCAGAGGAGGAGCATCAGGCTGCAGTGACGAGATTGTGCCCAGCATTGTTAGGGAGCCCAGTATTTTAAAAGTAATCAGGAACACAAATAAAAAATAAATGCATATTTATTTGAATTAGTTTTCTTTTAAAAAAGGCTTCAAGTTAACATATCATTAAAGGGACACTGTCGGCACTGTTAACTGTCACTTTGGTGTGGTTGTAGTGTCTGGAGTCTCCAGTCACTGTCCTTCCATTCTGTATTAAACATTTTTTTTATATATATATATATTTTTTTGTATTCTTTATTTTTATTGTGCAGAGTATAACCATAAAGCCTGCTACGCCACCACAACTGATGAAGGCGTATGCCAAACAAGATACAAGTATATGGCAGTCAGATTCAGGCACTTCAGTGGAATTAGAAGAACCAGACTATTGTGTCCGTGGTTATGGGCATCAATTGTATCTCGTAGAGAAAGCACAATGGGTACATACCCGTATATACTCGAGTATAAGTCGACCCAAATATAAATCGAGACCCCTAATTTTACCCCAGAAAACTTATTGACTTGAGTATAAGACTAGGGTGGGAAATGCAGCAGCTACTGGTACATTTCTAAATAAAATTAGATCCCCAAAAAATTATATTAATTGAATATTTATTTACAGTGTGTGTATATAATGAATGCAATGTGTGTGTGTATGAGTGCAGTGTGTGTGTATGTGTATGAGTGCAGTGTGTGTATGTGATGCCGAGCCTTGGTGGGGGGGTGGGCATTTTTATTATTAAATTATTATTATTATTATTATTTTTTTATTTTTTTATATATATATATATATATTATTAATATTTTATTAATTATATTTATTTTCGTCCCCCCTCCCTGGTGGTCCAGTGGATGGGCTGTGCAGGAGGGGGCTGGCAGAGAGCTGTAACTTACCTTTCCTGCAGCTCCTGTCAGCTCCCTTCTCTCTCCTCCAGTCCAGTCAGCTCCCTTCTCCTCCACTGTAAGTCTTGCGGCCGCGCAGAGCGTTCCCCGCGGCTCTCGCGAGATTTACAGTGGAGCTGACGTGAGCTGACCGGACCGGAGGAGAGAGAAGGGAGCTGACAGGAGCTGCAGAAAAGGTAAGTAAACGCTCTCTGCCATCCCCCCTCCTGCACAGCCCATCCACTGGACCACCAGGGAATGAGAGCCCCCCTCCCTGGCCAGCTAACACACACACACACACACTGCATTCATTCATACACACACACACACACTGCACTCATACACACACACACACACAGTATTCATACATACATGCCCGGCGGTCCTGGTCTGTATTATGGCAACTTACAATGTAAGTTGCCATAATACAGACAGTGACTCGAGTATAAGTCGAGTGGGGGTTTTTCAGCACAAAAAATGTGCTGAAAAACTCGACTTATACTCGAGTATATACAGTAAGTATGCTAAGTAGTATGAGGAGATAAAAAAAATTCCATGAAAGTATACATTTAGGAGGTCCTAGTATTGTTCCCCATAGGATATGGCAATATGGGTCAGGGAAGGCACACACGTATAGTAGTATCCCTAAGAGAATAGATCCCCCTCCCTGGATCTGGGTACAATATCCCACTATCAAGCCATTGGGGGGAGGGGTCTTGGCTAATCTAAATGTAGCAGGTATGAAGCAGTAAGGCTATAAGCAAGTATGTAATTTTTGCCATAAACATACCTCCATTAGGGGCTGAGCTGTGGACAGCCATCAACTTTTATTTAAACTACTTGTAAAAGTTTGAACACTGAATGAAGGGACAGTGCCAAGTGACTGCAGGCACTATAACTAATGCAATGGGAGGAAATGGTTATAGTGCCTACAGTGTCCCTTTAATAAAATGTAAACGAACTATACGGTGAAGTTTAATTTAAAAAAAATAAATAAAAAATTAGTTGTCGCTAGTAATATTAAAAACTTTAATTTATAATTACCAGCTGCCAAGATGGCACATAAAAATGTCACCCTGCAATTAGGCCCATGCTTCCTGGACAGCATTTAACTGATCACGCTTGGTTTTGTACAAGTATTCTAAGCATACTAATGAAATCTAACAGTTTGTGAGTATACAGTTCTCGTTTCACTTTTATAACTGGCACTGGGCAAGCACAGAGGTCTCGCTGTGGGGACTGTCCTTGTCAAATATAGACAATCAGATATAAACCAGTTAGCTATGTGTCTCACACACACCTGAATGACGTGACTCTATTCTAAGCATCCTGTTTCCGTAAACCTTACATAACCCCGCACCTGCTGAAACTGCAATTATTTAATGTTTCGTTAATGAGCTGTCTTTTCCAAAAAGTTATTCTTGATTTTTGAGCATTACAAAAAAGTCTAATTACATTAGAAAATGTAGTTATGGAATGTAGTTCATAATTACATCCCTACAATGTTGGCTATGCTTCCCATACATTTTTAGCTTTAAGTATGTCATGTGATATGTCATGTGACAGCCTCAGATCTATAACACTAGGAAAGGCTTAACGAAAAGATTACCAAGACATGTGCACCTTTACTTTCTTATTCAGAACTACTGTGGCGCACTTATTTAGGGCTATTATTTTATTTATTAGTTTTGTTCTATCACCAATATATTCTGCCTCACTGTGAAATGATGTTTGTTATGCTTTGTTCTCATTTGATGTTTGTTGTGCTTTGTTTTGATAGACAGCTGTGAGAATTATTGCAAGTTTCACTACTTGGGAGAGGGGAGAGGGAGCGAGCTGTAGGGGGTTTGGTGCCTTTAAAATGTAACATGCAAATCTACATAATCCTGAGGCAATTCAAATCCATCAGGAGGTAACTGTGTATATTCTTGGTATTTCAGGAAAAAAGTGCCACTTACAATGTCCGACCTAAAAGTAATAGTGAAGCACCAGGACCAGGACATCAGCATCGGATAAAGTAAGTCCGTCCCCAAGTCCTGTTTCAGTGTTACGGAGCCAGTTAGCACATGTCATGGACAGGATTGTAAATTCTCTAAAGATTCTGTTCGTATATTGAAGATTGCATTGCATTGTATGTTCCGAATACACTGATCTCATACTCTAGCTACATATATAATCTCTGTTTTTCTTTTATTTAGTCAAAGCATCAAAATCACTCTATCTTTTTAAAGTGATTTTGGTGCACAGACCATGCCCTGCAGCCTTATTATTGCAGATAGTGTTGTTTCTGAGATACAGCACCTTTTTTTTCTCATTGGGCTCCCGATTGAAATAGATTCAATAATTGCATCTATTTTTACGTTTGGCATCGATACGCAAGAATGCAGACACTGGGTGCATGTCCAATGCTTCCCGTGTCCTGTGTTTCCACAATGCTTCTGTATGAATGGTCCGACCCATGTGCCATGCACTGCCAGTCATCTTCCAGTAGGGATCGACTGATTATCATTTTAACATAGCTGATGCTGATGCACATTATCGGCCGCCTTTAGGCCGATTGCCAATTACCGGTGCTGATATTCTGTCACTCTCAGGCATCTGGTACATGCTGGGATCAGGGAGATCCAGTGTGTACGGTGCTGTTACTGATAGAAATGTGACTGCGGTCACCAATCACACTCCTATAACTCTGTCAGCCAGCCCAGTACATTACAGTAGATTATTCACTGTCTCACCTCACTGCCTGCATGTGGAGATTCACAGGGACGTTGCATCATGTCGTGGTGCCTGATTGGCTGGCTGCTGGAGTTTCTGGATTTGGAAGACTGCGTGCGAAGACTGGGAGAGGTGAGTAAGTTATCGGTATATTAAAGACTGGTGCCGATTATCAGAAATATGCCGAAAAAAAGCTCTGATAAACTGTGGGAATGATGATCAGTCTATTCCAATTTTTCAGCAACCACAGTGTCTTTCTTTTGACTTTTTTTTTTTTATTAATTTCATAAGTTGGAAGATAATCATCAGCCTTCAGCTCATAGCAGCCATCTTATACACTACAGGCTTCATTACCCATAAATCCCATGGACATCATAAAAGTGTATCCAACACTGAATCTGTCAGGTTTTGTGTTAAGTTTAAAACAAAAATTAAACCTTGGAGCAAATTTCATCGTACATAAAATAGAAAATGTTCAGTTTGGGGAAAAAAATGCTGCTTTCAGCTGTTTACAATAAAGTTTCAAATACTGGTCATGTCCGTTTCCACACCCTTTATTAACAAGCTTCTCGTTTCCATTCAACAGAGATTGCTGGTTTATGAGATTATTCATGAATTGCCAAAAGCTTAATGGACATTTATAACAAATAGACAAGTGGAAAAAGCTGGGATTTTAGATTGTTTCTGGTTCTTCTATTTTCGCCTAAAATATACAAATCCCTTGTTGGTTTTCACAAGTCACGGTTTAGTGAATAAGTCAAAGTAATAAAGTGCTAGCAACCGAAAATGCAAAGTACAAGAAAGTGGAACATGATGTAGCCCAAGTATAAACCATGCAGACTACTTGCATTTGTTACTGTACTTCTGGAGCAGCTGTTCTTAGAGTATCTTCCCTTATCCTTCTTCCATATGGGTTACATGATTGGGCACCCCCCTACTTTCACATTTATTTTCCTCTTATCCCACCTCAATTTATGCTCGTTATCTCTTGTTATGCAGTCTCTGTCTGCCAACCAATCCAAGAGCTCTGACAGGCAAGCCTCACTTCTCTCAAGACTTGCAAGAAAATGTTCAGCCAAAAGCTGAAAACAGTTGATTGTTAATTTAATTCGTTTTTGCTTACTGAATTAAATTAAAGCCCAAGTTGGGAAAAAAAAACGATACCGATAATGTAAAATTATAACTCTAGTGGAGAAAACTGTGTCAGGCTTCTGCCTTCATGCTCGATACATTTGTTACTCTCCAACAGTGAATTCCATGCACACAGATGGTACAGACATTTATTTCTAAATTTAAGCCACCATCATAAAACCGAAATAGGTTTGTTAATTTAGCCTTTTCTCAAGGGTATGTGTAGTTTACTATCTTCTGATATGTTCAAGGAATACTATGACATTACCTGTATTCCCAATGCTACGGTGCCATTGTCCCTAATTAGATTTAGGTTCCCCCAGATAACACATTAACCATTATTCACAAAAAATAAAAATAAAAGGTTTTGCTTACCTTTTATTCAGTGTAGACTCCCTTGGTTGTGCTGCCCTCAGTGCTTTATATCAGCTGCATTTGTTCATGTGTATATTGATGCAGAGGATGCACCTCTAGTGACTTCATCCTGCAACGTAAACATTGCTTTACATTGCACGATTAAACCTACAGAACTACTGGACCCAGACCACATCATCGTGGACTGGGTGCATTTTGTGGTCCTGTAAATACTAACCCTTCTGGCTGGCTGACCTTCATTGAAAACATAGTTAACAAAACATTCATGTTTCCAAGTTAGTCATCACTGGTTTAAAATAAGGTATTGTTGTATTGAAAAAAAAAAAAAAAAAATTAAAATACTTTTTTGTTAATATTTTTACCTTAAGCTTTTTTGGTATGTGTACAAAAAAAAAGTACTTTTTCAGAATAGACTTCTTTGATGATTCCCTGACGCCATCTCATGGGAGCTCAAGGTCTTGCATCCAAAAGGACATTTCAGAGAATGGAAAAATAAATCTCAGTTTTTCTTATCTTCAACTTCATAAGTACCTAAGATAAGCACCAGTATGAAATAAATGAATACATATGTTCTAAACTTTTGTAATTAATTCAATCTGTAGAATTTGCCCTAAAATAATAATTTAACTTGCATGGTAACGTTTAATGAATCACCATTCTTTTGATTTACAAATCGCAAGTTTAAGGAATACTAAAGGCCCCAGGACCATTTCATCTCAATGAAACGGTCTAGGTTCAGTGGCCATGTAGTTTTAGTCCCGCAGTGTAAAACATTGCCATGTGTATATATAGCAATGTTTTCATTGCAAGGAGAAACAATCCTCTTCCAGATAACAACAAGAGGTCGCCTCCACTGCAATAGTCTGATTTAGTTCTTCACTCATTTCTTCTCATGGAGAGATTTGATTGGAGGAATGAGGCCATTCTTATCCTCCATGCTTTTCTTCGAGAAGCATTGGATTGGACGAGAAGATGGAAGACATCCGCATGCTTGCTGATTATAAAGGTGGAGGAGTGAGCGGCTGCAACAACAGTGTCTCAGCACTGGCAACAAGGTGAGTAAAAATATATTAAACTTATTTTTCAGCAGAAAAGGGGTGGACAGCGGTCACTGTAATGGAAGGAAACCTGTAGTGCTTAAAAGAAGAATATCATTTTTGAGACTATAGGTTCCTTTAATTTTGTTTGTTTGTGTGTACATGTAGATTACAGGTCAGGGGTGTCCTGCAAATTAAAATTGTGTATATTTACAAAACTTTAATTCCTAATTTTGTGACATTAGAATGATCTCTGTTTTCTTGTATTAAATAGCCCCATCCACTAGCCATGGGTGGGGATAGCTGTCCACCCCCATTATTTTTTTTTTTTTTTAAAGTTTCCCACTTGACGCCCACCGGTCGGAGCACGGCTGTCCAATCACTAGCTTTAAACATTCAGCAGATATTCCCAACAAAAAGAATAAGCGTGTTCTTTTAAAGCTCTCTATTTTGTATAATGCGTTTGCCCTTTTCCTTTTAAACAAATTAACGTTCTTCATGCTTCACAAATAGGTTGCTGATTTAAAGTCATGTTGGTTATGTCTCATCAGTTTGTAAATGAATCATGTACTTCTTGTGAACTGGGAACCTTTTATCTGTGCAAGACTTATTAACTCTGACACCAATATCACTAAAACATACTTTTGCTGTGTCTGGCTGACTGTAATTCAATAATGAAAGGAAAAACACTCTGTGACGTTTCTTGTAATTATTTTTCTCCAGCATACACATCTCGGAGAGTCAGCAGGAGTTTTTCAGAATGCTGGATGAGAAAATTGAAAAGGTAAATTCCTAAACATAACTGTATATAATCCTCCCACTAGCTGCACACTATTCCAAACCCCATACACACTTTAATAACATCAGTTGGTAATTAAAGTGTGAACTCATCTGCCAATATCAAGGCAAACTTCTTAGAGGAGTCCTACTCGGACAATATTATTTGCTGCTTTCAATTTCTAAGTGGGTATCCTCACAAACGTCTTAAAATAGAGAAAGCATGATAAACAAGGCTATGTAAAACACAAAAGCAAATAAACACACAAATTAGCCGTGCAAGCAAACCAGTAGTGCACAAATTGGGGATGGGGGGTCTTCCCAGTTGACACAGGACGGGGTGCACAGAGCAACCACTCCCAACCTCTCCCTCTTTGCAGCATGGACAGCAGGACCAAGGCAGAGGATCTTGTCCTGCCCTCTCTCTCTCTCCAATTACCTTGTATGCTGCTTGTTCTTCTGAACCTGTTGCAGCCCTGAGAGTCCTGGCAGAGGAACAAAAAGACCCAGTGGCCCGGCCTTGCTCTCCACCCTACAATATGGGTTGGGGCAACACAATTAGGCAAAGGGAAAATGGGGAAACATTGTGAGTGAGGGGGTAAAAAGAGACCCATCATGGAGAGACGCACACAAGGGATTGAGAGAGGATAAGGTAAAAAAAAATTACTGCAATATTGTTTTGGTGTTAACGTATCAAGAAAACCTTTTACATTTACCAGGTTTCTACCTTTTGTATAAATAATCCTCATTTTTGACCCAAATCTTGCTTTCCTATCCTACGAGCTCCACTTTCTTGGTGTGTCTGAGGGTATAACAGAGCAGCAGTATTCCTCATACAAAGTTATTACAAATTTAACATTTTAGATCCATAGAGTCAATATGGAAAAATATTTACAGCAATTGGCAGTTTAATGAATAACCTTGACAGTGATGTGCTCAGAAATAAGATAATAAGATTGTTTTAAATTCCACTATCTGTTACATTAATGGTTATCAGTATATCATGAAGTCACATCTCATTGAAGAGTTTATGGCTCCTGGTGTCCCATGGCTCTGTCCCACAGTTAACTATTAAATTGATTATAAACGGTGAGCAGTTTAATTGAATAATTGTCCCCCACTACCTGCAGCTTGGTCCCACTAGAGTTTGGATTAAGACAAATTAAGACCATTCGCCTTAGTCATACCAACTCATAGCAGTTATGGGAATCTATCACTGCCAACCATTCCTGCTTGGCTCATGTGGAAGCATTAGCCTGATCAACAGAAACAGGCCTGAGCAGCATTAATGCAGAAATTGTATAGATTTCTGTTCTTCCAGGTAGTGTGACAAGCAGGAACACATATAGTGTGGACTGCTAATAGGAACTGTTTGCAAAACGACATTGGTATGTTGACTATAGTTTATCATCGGGCATGAACACTTCCTGACATATAGGCCACTTCCTGATTCATAACTGTATGGGCAATTGCACGGTTATTCAAAGCACTGGAAATTGCAAATTCTTGACCAAAATATCTGTGCTGTAAACATAGCTTCGCTAAAGAAAAGCCCTCCCAAATTTTTCAAGGTTCTTTCCTGCTGTCCTTGTTTTGTTCCCCGCTGTCCCACTTCTGTGAACACCAGGAAACTGTTTGCCGTCACAACATCATTAGACGTGCTTGCACTGTATGACGGGCACCAGGACCATGAGTGGAGTGCTTCAATAGTGCTCTGAGCATGGTCTTCTGTGAGTGAGGTCGGCCTGGAGGCTGTCAGTGAGCCTGGCATGCGCCTTAATGCCAGGCTAACATGCTTTCCTTTCTGAGCAGGCACCCCACCCCATTGGCATACCTTCACAATCAGCAAACCTCCACTGTTGAGAGGTGTGCAGAGTATTTTTCCAGCGCAGCTATTTTGACCTAAAACTTGCAATTCCTGGTCATTTCCTGACTGTTTTTGATTTGGTAAATAACATTGTCCGTCTTAGCCCATTATTTAATTTTTGAAATGCTGTTCCATTAAATCCCTAATTCACATTAAAGGAACACTATTGCAAATAAGACAGGTCCCCTAGCCTTCTATCTTGCTTTTATATATAATATATTTCCCCTTAATCAAAAATATTTTTGAGTCTTTATTATAGCTAAAACTTACCTCCGTTCCAGCGCTGAGATCCTTGGCAGGCTGCGCCCCCTTTTTCGTCAAAATGACAAAGTAGTAGGGCTCAATCAGACGCTTCTCTTAGAGAAGCGTCATAGCGATCTGGTGCGCACGTGTGACTTCACGCTGCACCAGTCGCATTCTTCATAGAGTGGCATTGAATGCCGCCATATGAATGAACACTGAACGCTCTACCGCGCATATGCGCGGTGTTCGCCAGCTGAGCTGATCTGACTGAGAGCTCAGCTCGCCGTCTATGCCCGCCCCCTCCTTCAGCAACCCTTCAGCCCAAGGTTTGTATACAAACACTATATAAAGAGATATCTCTATAGTGTTTGTACACAAACACACATTGAAAATAAATATTGTAAACACACACACTCCATCTATATGTATCTTTATCTATTTCTTTCTATCTATCTATTTCTATCTTTCTATCTATTTCTATCTATCTATCTCGATCTACTCTCACTCACTCTCTCACACTCACTTTCTGTCTCACACTCACTCTCTCTCACACTCACCCTCAATTTTTAAAAAAGGTTTACTTACTGTTTGATGTCAGTAGATCCTCCTGCTCGGTCTCTTGCCTTCAGCCTGTCAGCCTGTCTGCCAGAGCCCATGCTGTGTGCAGGAGATCCTTATCTCTCACACTGTCAGCTCTGATTGCTGAAAGGCTCCGGGCTACTACAGGACACCGTAGGCCTCCTGTGTCCTGAAAGCACGTTTGATGTCGTCAAATGTGATGAATACTCACCTGAACAACTTCATTAAGCTGAAGTTGTTCAGGTGACTATAGTGTCCCTTTAAAACTTGCCTTTTTGTCAAGCTTTGTCTAGAGTAGGAAAACATAAGATAGAGCTAGCTAGTGTCAGCTGAAGAAAAAAGGCTATGACTCTAAAGGCTCAGTTTTAAAAAAATAATAAAAAAAATTAGTTTTTTTTTTTTTTTTGTAGCAGACGCTATGTTGTGGACATTTTATTTTATTTTTTTACAAAATAAACCAATGTTTCTTTTTCTTTTATTTCATTTTTTTAAAGGGTCGGGATTACTGCTCAGAAGAGGAAGATATCACATAGCTTCGATTTACGGTGAAATAATCTGATGAATGACGCTAGATATTTTCTATAAGACAATAAACAACAAATAGATCTCACTTACCATCATAAAATGCAGTATTCAAAACAAAAAAAAAACAAATGAACATTGGACTTCTATAATCATTTTGCTGCTGACTTTAATGCTATATCTTTGCAAACGCTTATTGATTTGGATCTTCGATATGGCTGTCCTGACAAAGCAGCTGGCATACTGTGGTAAGAGATTTAATTGCTTCCAAAACTTAATCCCTTCAGTGCTCAAGGGGCCCTCTTTGCAAGCATTGCTGGCAGAATGGGGCGTTAATAGATGGCTGTGCAATGAATTATGGGAGTGAGTGGTGACTTGACTTGGCTGAGCCAAACTTTATTTTTAGTCCAGTTATCAATAGGACTGTGGTGGATTCTCTTTTTCTTTCTTTCTCTCTTTTTTTTGGTCCTCCCCCCCTGTTTTAGGAAGAGGTGTACACATAGGATGTTATACTGATGATGTTTGACCTGCAGCTTGTTCTGTTTGCACATACAAGTGTCCGCGACCATTTGAATCCTCCCTTTTTTTCTACTAAAATAAAAGTTTGTGAGTTTTTATGTTTTTGTGAGTCCTTGCCTTTTATTTATTATGTATATATATTTTACACGTACAGTAAGAACAGTGTTGTTGTGTAACATATATGTAATTTCCTGCACCTAAATGTATATCAAAATTACTACACATGTATATGTAAATGTGTATATGTGCACGAATACAGTCAATGTGTGTGTGTATATATGTTATTTCCAAAATGTTTGCAGGTGCAGTGCTAACTTGTGAATGTAGAGGCAAGGCATCAGAAGGACAGTCCAGCCATTTTTGTGTTTTATAAAACCTACCTTTAACACATACACAGTTCAATAGAACATCAAGATTTTTTTGGCCTGTGAATTAAATATTTTTTATATCTGTAAACATTTATTTTATATTTTGTATCTAGTCAATATATTTAGAAGTCAAATGTATTTTTAAAACGAGTTTGAAAAAGGGGGGGAAAAAAACACTAATCTGGTTTTGGTATGCGCGATCATGGTTGTAGGAAGGGGAAAACTGTAGCTATGTAACCCCTGTGCCTAAGAACGTTAGAAAGACCTCAATAAATTAAATGTAATTGATCCCAGGTCTGTTGGGGTTGGTTTGATGAATGTTTAAAGGGACACTATAGACACCCAGAGCACGTAATCTCATTGAAGTAGTCTGGTTGCAGTGTCCTTGTCATTTTAGACCTGCAGCTACAAACGTAGTTTTAGAGAAACTGCAATGTTTACATTGCAGGTTAAGCCTGCTTCTAGTGGCAGTCTACCACACAGCCACTAGAGGCGCTTCCTGACCTTTTCGTTGAAATGACACTAGCATCTAAATCCACATAGGAAAGCATTGATTAAAATTAGGTTTTTTTTATGGGGATGTCGTAATGTGCATTAGGCTCCCCTCATTGGCTGAAGTCGAAGGAGGAGGAGCCCAAACTAGTGCCAGGGATCTTGGCTGTGGAATTAGGAAAGTGTAATACATTTTTAACCCTTTATTTGCTGCCTGGGAGGAAAGGGGCAGAGGAACACTATATTGTAGTAGGAATACAGTTTTGTATTTCTAGCATTATAGTGTTCCTTTTAATCCTTTCAGCTCCAACAACCATTCAGGTCTATTTTCATAAGAGCGGGTTTTTTTGTGGTTTTTTTTGGTTTATTATTAATTACTGTTCAAATTTGTGTAAAAATGATCATTCAGTTTTAAAATACTTTTTTTGCAGCAAATATCAAATATATATGTATATTACAGTTACTAACTTGAGAGTGTATATAGAGACTGTACATAGACAAAATGTTTTATTGCTTTTAATTAGAAAGTATATGCTGTGTTTTCTTTTTTTGTGTTTAATATTTAAACAGTTTTTAAAAACTTTTACAAACGACAGGAATTTGAACAAGAATGTCATGGTATGAAATACTTAAAGGAACACTACAGTCACCAGAAAAACTACAGCTTTTTCTATTTGTTCTGGTGAGTATAATCATCCCCTTCAGGCTTTTTGCTGTAAACACTGTTTTTTCATAGAAAGTGCAGTGTTTACATTACAGCCACTGATCACTCCTAACATGACTACCAGAGGTGCTTCCTGGGGCAGTGCTGCACAGTGCGCCATGCAGTGTCTTCCCCCTCTGCATGGAGACACTGAACATTCCTCATAGAGATGCATTGATTCAAATCATCTCTATGAGGAGATGCTGATTGGCCAGGGCTCTGTTTGATTTGTGCTGGCTCTGGCCTTGATCTGCCTCCTTGAAAGTCTCTTGATTGGCTTTGATCAACACTTCTGATGATGTCAGTCAAGCAGGCAGATCAGGGGCAGGGCCAGAAACAGCAGAGTTGAATAAAAGTAAGGCTTTACTATATGTAAGAGGGTGGGAGGGGGGAGCTAGATGATATGTTAAACATTATAGGGTCATGAATACATGACCCTATAGTGTTCCTTTAACCTTTTGTCATAAAGAGGTTGACATCAAGTGATCTTTTACTTGGATCTAGACTGGCAAATGGCCAAATATGGCCAAACGTTATTCAATTAAGTAATTTAAGTTAAATTAAAATTTAACTCATTTTAGTTTTTGGTATTTGTTAGATCACCATTAACTTTTAACTTTGGTTCACCAAATCTCAACTGTACATCTATTCAGTAAAATGCAGCAACTATAACACTGGCACATTAAAGGACCACTATAGGCACCCAGACCACTTCAGCTTAATGACGTGGTCTGGGTGCCAGGTCCAGCTAGGATTAACCCTTTTTTCTGTAAACATAGCAGTTTCAGAGAAACTGCTATGTTTACCTATGATTTAATCCAGCCTCTAGTGGCTGTCTCATTGACAGCTGCTAGAGGGCTTCCGCACTTCTCACTGTGACGCCAGCGTCCATAGGAAAGCATTGATAGAGAGCTCCCCACCCGGCGCTGGAGAAAGAGGTAAGTTTAACTCCTTCCACCCCCTAGAGCCTGGCGGGAGGGGGACCCTCAGGGTGAGGGCACCCTCAGGGCACTATAGTGCCAGGAAAACAAGTATGTTTTTTTCCTGGCACTATAGTGGTCCTTTAAGGCTAAAATAGCTGTACTGAAAAAAATCTACAGCTTCCCTATATTCACAGCTTGACGATTATAGTCTGAATTTTACAAGATTGTTTTCAAATCACTGTTTAATAGTGAATTGAAAACCTGAATAGTGAATGAAGGTGAAATGAATCGTGCACTTATGCTGGACTCCCCCTTTCTATTGGCTGTTCCTCTGACACAGTAGTGTCAGTTTTCCAAGTATAGGTATGTTGGAGTGGGGATGTCTAATATAGTCCAGAAACCTACATAGACTGTATAGCTTGCAGCTGTTTAGATCAGAGACAGATGGAACGGTGCGACTGAAAACAAATATAAGAAAAGCTTAAACCCTTTACATAACAACCAGAAAATGAAAGCCAACATTTGCTAACTTTAATGTGAATGGAATAACTTGCTGATAGAGCTCTTTTGTCTTGTGTGTACAAGGTGATCCTGGTTATTGTTGGTATTTTTGAAATGCACCTAGGATTAAAAAACAGGTTATTGCGTATGAACAGAAAAACGCCATGCTGCTCCAATCCGCATCACCTCATAGAGATGCATTGATTCACTGCATCTCTATGGGGAAACATGGAGAAGCTGAATGGCAGTGTTGCACGTTGTGCAGCACTGATCCAGGAAGCACCTCTAGTGGCCACTAGAGGTGTTACTAGGATGTAATGTAAACAATGCCTTTTCATTAATAAGCCTGCAGGGACTGACTATACTCACCAGAACAACTATGGTGACTATAGTGTCCCTTTATTTAGACTGCTCCCAACATAACAACCGCTGATGATCTCAATCGATCTGATGCTTCATTATAGCATGGAGATGCTGAACATTGGTTCTGGAACCATTATAGGACAGCACCAGGAAGACCCTCTAGTTGTAAGTGACAGCCGTTAGAGGTTGCATTAGTAAGCAATGTTAATACTTTTCACGGAATGATTACCGTTTGCATTGCTGGGACTACAGGAACAGTCTCTTTGCACCAGAAGCATTACATTAAGCTGTAGTGGTTGTAGTGCTTAGAGCAGGCTTTCCCAAACTCTGGTCCTCCAGATGTTGCTGATTCTATGAATGAAATAGGCTGAGGATAATGGGTAATCTAGTTCAGCAACATCTGGAGGGCCGGAGTTTGGGGAAGCCTGGCTTAGAGTGTGAAAGCATCATGGAAGCTGTAGTTTTAAAATATCTGCAGATCTACCTCTTGGGTAGAGAATAGGTATCCTGCTTTTAAGCTATTATGAGACTTTCGGCAACAGTAATTTACATTGCTTAACTTAGTTTATATTTCTATATTTGATTCTTCACTGATTCATTATTGATAATACATCTGTTACCAAAATATCTTATGCCCTTCCTCTGTTAGTATTTAAACAGCTACATCATATTTTGCTTAGGAAAGAGTAATTTAGCATTTGAAATTGTGGAAGTATTTTATACAGTGGTTAATTGTATCCTCAAAAGAAGAAAATCACTTTATGAATTACACTGCATATTGCTGTTTTAGTGGAACAGTACAAGTTGCAGTAATGCCATCATAGGAATGCATTATAGAGATAAAAATATATATATATTATTCATTAAATGTAAAAAAAAAAATAAGTTTTTAAGAGACACCACTGAATTATCTGTGCAAACCATTCTATTTTGTAGGAACCTGGAAGTGATTGAGATTCTCAGCGGAAGTTCAATTCAGGTTCCTTAAACTCATGCTTGTTGCACTAGTCAATATTCTATCCACTGTGCAGTTTCATTCATGCTTTTTCATGAATGAAACCTTTGAACGCTATGTCTGCTATATATATACAGGCTCTCACAGAAAGCTCAGAAAACCTGAACTACTTGTATGACATTTTCGCTCACGCACTCCCTCTATAAGAAAGAAAATCACCTATCACCAAATTTATTAGACTACTTATGTCATATTTACTGCAATAGATTAATTTCCTACACACAGGTTAAACGAGTAATATGTCCAGGTAGTATGCTTATGCTGGAACCCCTTTTCTCCCACGGAAAGTACATGATCGTCTGCAGAATGTGGAGCCTAGTAGCCTATTCTACTTTAAAGGTACCTTCCAAGCGCCATAACTTTATCTCAATGACATAGCCAGAAACCAGGGGACAGAGCAGACAGGAGACGTCTTCACATTTTAGGTGTTAAAGTATTGGTAAATGGATTAATTCCTTAAAGGAACACTCCACACTAAATGAAAAAATAAATAACTATTGAGTAGTTATAACGCCAATGAAAACATGCATGCTTTTTAACATTGGGGGTACAACAAAAAGTAGCTTGCAAAAGTCGCAGTTCTTATGCTTGCAGCCTTTGCAGCTGCTTCTCAGCCAAGAGTGCGCGCAGCTTGACCAAGACCACCTAGCATCATAACAGTAGTTTAGAACCTCCTGCTTTGGAACTGCTGTCCTGAACTAAGCCCTGCAACCACAACCACTACAGGATGCTGTAGTGGTTGTGGTGCTTGGAGTGTTACTTTAATGTGCAAATAATGAAAAGGGCGAAATAAGTGTTGATTGAGGCACACCGATGCTGGTGTTAAATTCAGGCATAATAAAATTTATATATAAACAATTATATATTTTAATATATATATAAATTATAAATAACCTGAAAGCGTTAGGATGGAAAAGACTTAAGTTTAAAAAAAAAAAAAAAAAAATAATCTTGTAATATTTTGTATTCCGATCTTCCATTTACTGCACTATTTGTATGGACTGTCTTGTACATTTAATTGCACTGTGATATTTTATTTAGTGTATTTTTATTCATTGCAGTACATCGGATTATATACAGATAGTAACTGCATATAAAATGTATTCCTGAAAATCTGACAGCTATTTTGCTTTCATAAAGCAGAATTTAAACCATCTATTTTGTTTTTGAAGAGTTACTTTAAAATAAAATCCTACTTGCTTTGTATGTTTTTCATGGAGTTTGGGTCTTATTTGAACAACTGTTTAATTGTTATTCTTTATTAGTGTAAAATTGGCCCGCATCTTCTGGATAATGCTTCGAAAATCTGTCCAGCAGATTATATATATATATATATATATATATATCTCTACTATTACAGCTGATTAATGGGCTCACCGCAACCCTCCTCCCCCATAGGACATCGACACAATCACTCATTTCCTCTTCTCCAAACAGGGAGCTAGTTAGATTATCAGCTGTTTGAATCTAAATCGTGGTTTGTTGCATACTCAAAAAAAAATACACGATTATAAATATTTATTCAGAATGTTAATGCCCCCCTATTCATTTATTTACATTTTTGGTTTAAAAGAAAATTATCTTCTGAGATCATCCTTTTGGATGACCTTGAGCCATCCAATGCCTAAGAGGGCATGTGTGCAGCTCATTATTTCTCTATAAGAAGCAATGCAATGACAAACACACACACTTTCAGTTATTGCAATTCAAGGAAGTTTCTCATTAACAGCCACTATAGACATGCTGAAGGTAAACATTGCAGTTTCTCACAAACAAGGAATGCCTATGTTTGTCAGACCACAGGAAATAGAGTCCTTGCACCAAAATTAGGATTTTGTAGTTCTGGAGCTCAAGGGTCCCTTTAACTAATTACTGTCATTTTGAAACTTTCTGATGCAATTCAGAGACACACACTAGATAACCATGCTAAGTAGATGGACCATATAATTTACTCTATGGACATCCACCCACATTATAGGACAAATGTCACCTCAAAATTTTATTTTAATACAATAATACTTTCATTAAATATCTGACAGGATCCTTCTGCCATGAATATGCGTCAGTGTTTGAAAACCAAGATTCAGTCTCTATGGTCTTCCTTGCTTCACTCTGGGAACATAATCAGGGGAGACCATAAACACTGTCGGTTTTCAAACACTGTCCGACACAAGATGTATGTATATGGCAGAAACTAAAAGTATATATTTTTATAAATGAAACATTGATGAAAGGATTATTATATTAAAACATTTTTAGGTGACAATTGCCCTTTAAGGTAATATATAGTGGGGTAACCACAACTGTATGCTGTAGAGGTTATACCGCTTAGTTTTCATTTAAGGTTATGTCTTCTCTACCAAACACAGACAACACATTATGCTTTTTAGAAATTTTTTTTTTTTTTATTGCAACCTAAACGTGCCCCTGAAGTCTCACTGCTTAATTTAGGAGTTAAATCACATGTTTTTAACAGCTCTAATCACACCTCTCTGCATGTGACTTACACAACCTTCCTAAACACTTCCTGTTAAAAGAGATCTTATATTTCAACTTCCTTCATTGCACATTCTGGTCATTTAGAATTTATCTTCTGCTCTGTTAATAAGCTTCTAGTCCCTGCAGGAGCCTCCTCTGTGTGATTAAATTTTATAGAGCAGGAGATAAAAACTTCTAAAGCAAGTTAACATTTGATTGAAAGTTATTTTTTTCTTTTTCCATGTAGGCGGTCAGTCACAGCCTGGGGAGGTGTGGCTGTATGGACAGAAACAAGTGATTTAGCTCCTAAATGGCAGAGAATTGAGCAATGAGATTGCAGGGGCATGTTCTATACACCAAGACGGCATCATTACGCTAGTTGTTTTAGAGCATATAGTGTCTCTTTAAGACCAAAATGGCCAAACAGGAAAAAGTATCTAAGCCAGCTATGCTTCTAGTTGGGCTAAGATTTTAAGTTCACTTTGAATTCTCACTTTATTCAATAACCCTGTAACAAGGCAAACATTCCAGCTCATGGAAAAGTGATTGTCTATTGCACAAAAAAGTGCAATAGAGCAAAGCTGCCAGTGTCACCACTGCTTATAAAAGCGTGATTAAGATTTTGTGGGATCCTCCATTGTGCAGCATGGTGTACCCTTTTGCATGCGCCAGTGATTATGGTTTTATAATAAATAAGAACCAGACTAGTGATGTCCCGAACGGTTCGCCGCGGACTCATCACTGAGTAAACTTTGACCCTGTACCTCACAGGCAGCAAACACATTCCAGCCAATCAGCAGCAGACCCTCCCACCTCCTGGACAGCATCCATTTTACATTTATTGTGAAGCTGCATTCTTAGTAAAATGTCCAGGAGGTGGGAGGGTCTGGAAGGGAGGGTCTGCTGCTGATTGGCTGGAATGTGTCTGCTGACTGAGGTACAGGGTCAAAATTTACTCAATGATGAGTCCGTGGCGAACCGTTCGGGACAAAACTAAACCAGACCTTTTTGCCCACCAGTAGTGAATAATACCTGATTTGGCCTAGTCTTTAATAAATCTTATATATAAAAAGATCAAAACCCCTTCCCAATAAAATTAAAAATAAATAAAATACAACTGGCCCTCTTTGGAGACCGGAAGTACGGCCCATTATACAGCATGAAACTAACATTCAGTGATCATGTTACAAATCATATAACAAAATGTTTGCATGTCAACAAAACCTTTTGATTCTGATATGGTCTACAAGGTTTCACCATTCCTCAAATTTATTTCCAACATTTCATAAAGTTTTCCTTACCAAGCATACTAGAGAATTGTATAGCCATGTAGGCTTTACAAAGATAATATTGATATGTTCTATCTCCAACAATAAAAAAAAAAAAAAGAAAGAACTGAATCGTTTAATTCAAATCCAACTACAATATTTACAGTTTTATTAAATTTTTACAATCATGTCAAATTCACAATTTATATATGTACACAAAGATTATATACAGTAAATTCAGGCTTTTACAGTACATAAACAGAGTTACAACAGTATTGTGTGGGTGTAGATGTATACCAAAACATAATGCATACCATTATATATTATAATTAAAAAAAAGTGAATTAGTATGAAAAACATTAAAATTTAACATACAATATCCATAGAGTTGGATGGGGATGTTTTAAAAGTGCAAATATCGGATATTTTAATTAGACAATTGTAAGCCAAACATTTTGTGTAGATACATGCCATAGGTGGATAAGTGAAGAGCATAATTTAGCAGTACAAAAGTAATATAAAATGCCTCAAATATGCTTTATGTTAAAGTAGCCAACTGAAACCGAAAGGCGTTTCAGAAATGGATGGTGAAAAGGCTGATTCCCCCGGTTATTGTACAAAAGTAACTAAATATGATGCATTCATTGAGATTATACCACATGTACAACATTACTGAACTGAATTTAAATAATCCCAGTTCTACGTAAAATTGATGGGACGTTTTATTTAAAAAAATTTCTTCACCAATCTCAAGTATAAGCCTCTAAGGCAGTGGTTTCCCCAACCAGTCCAGGATTTAGGGATTACCCAAATGTGTCTAAAGGTGTTTTTAGAAAAAGAAAAAAAACAAAAAAAAACCTTAGACACGACTGGGTAATCTCTAAATCCTGGACGGGTAGGCATGCTTGAGAACTGTTTTGGAAACCACTGCTCTAAGGTTTGCTAGATCAGGGATACCTATGAAAAGTACATATTTCATGTGTTCAAAATGTAACTCCAAAAGGATTTTTTTTTTTTTTTAAATCACGTTAATGATATTCAAACTGAGCTCTGGCAAGTCTAGGCACACGTCAAAAAACTAAATCACAGGGAAAACGTCAGTCTTTTACGTAATGGACTTTGCCAGTTATACTTGAGTATGATTGAGCCAATTTGCTGGACCATAGTCTGCCATGGAGAAAGAAATAAGCCACATGAACTAAAATGTACATTCCATTTAATTGCAACACTTCGTTAATTGTAAAGATGCAGCATTTAAAATTCTTTAATGCTGAACTGTGATATGCAAATTGAGGGGGGAACGAATAAGAATAGGAGTTTAATTCCTCTGCCATTAATCTAGTTCAATGGGAATAAGTGTTTTCTCATGTGAAGCCTATAATATTTTATTGCAAGTTTGAGAATTTATGGAGGACTCCACTGACTGCTCTAGTGGTTATAGTGCTAGGAATACCTCATATAAGTAGTTAGAATATTTCTGAACGGTTTAACTTCTTATCTGCTATACACCAAGTGGCTGTCCCTACAGCTCCCCTTTATTATGAAGAGTCAGAAGTTGCTCACTGGCAAACCCCAGACAGGAAGTCAAACCATTAGCAAATCGTTTACTTACATAATGAATGAGGCAACGAACACCAAAGAACACTCCAAGCACAGTGGTTATGGTGCTTGATGTGTAACCAGAAGCAACAGTAATGGGAGCTACATTTGCCTGCATATCAAATTGTTTTATTTTGGCAATAACAAGTGACACGTGTATATACCCAGAATCCCTGTTTACTGCTTAACTAAAGGGAGTGATCAAACATAAATTAACTTTTCATAAGCTACACATTTCAGTACTGTCAGAGTAAGACAGGGTAGTCATTTGCAAATATATGATTATGTATGACATGTACACTCTAGGATACCATTAGTGCACGGTGTTCTTTACAGAGAGAAACACACATTGTACACAATTTAAAGTTTAGCAAATGTTAGAATTGCAATAAATAGGGGTTTATTGGTATTTGATTAGATGAATTACAGATTGTCTTAATGGACTTTGTCAGATACGATTTTTACCTCTTATTTTAGTAGATTACTGAATGATATCATGTAAACAGGATAAAAATGACAGTTTACTTTAAGTTAATACCAGTCTCACAAAAACAAAGATTAACTCTTTTTCCAACTAAACCATTTGAGGTAGATTACTTATGAAAAAGAGTTCCTTTGTTACATTTCTGGTTCACATATCACACAGGCCATAACCTAAAACTGAAATAGTCTGTGTGTTTCAACTATTTCCAGTAATAGGTGTCACCCACATAGTTATTGTTTCTGTAAAGACACTCTGTCTCCTGGTTCCTACACAATGGTTAGAAAATCTGCCAGGAAGACCGAAATTACAGCACCAAAACTAGTTACCAATCACAGTAAAGTCATAGTGTAAATAGCACACGAGACATTTGTTGTTAAAATATATAAATGCTGAATGGTTTTAGACTTGTTTTACTCTGATTAATGTAATTTTTTTTTTTTTTTGGTAAATTTTAATTACCAAGTTACTAACTCAACAGACTCATGTACATATATAATTGGTTAAGTACTTAAACATAGTGCCTTTTATTTTGTATAATGTAAAATGTTTTCTTCCAAATAAAACCTATTCTTGAAGCAACAAAACAAAAAAAAAAAACAATATAGATGGCATTTGTGGCAGTGATAAAGTTCCATTAGACATTTGCTCTTAAAACAAAAATTACTCATACATTTTTTTATTTTATTTTTTTAAAAGTGTATGAAGATATTAAATAGAAACTAAACGCCATCATTTTATTGCATAATAGCAGTCTTATCACATCTACTGAATGTTTAGTTTTCTGGACAACATTTTTGTATCTGTTTTGAGCAAAATCACAAACTCCCCTACCCAATAAAACAATGTCTTTTTTATGGTTTGGAAACACTTTGTGGGGCTTAACTCTGAATAATGAAGACTGCTGTCTCTTTTGAGACATCCTGATAAGAACAGATTTTGTAGTGCAGTCACAGTTACCTATGACATCCACTGCTCCAGCCTTGGTTTCCCCACTGTTCTTTACTCACCTAAACCATCAACAATCTTTAAGACAACAGGCCATGGATTCCTTATTAACATATATAAAGCAATTAACAGAAACCGCAATAAAATAACAGAGTTAGCAGTTTGCACAATTCTAACACAGTATTGGAAATGTAAAGCCCTTAATGTGTTTTTATGGATGCATCTTGAAGTCTCAAGACTCATAGCAGCCAAATATTACCTTAAACAAACGTATTCTTCACTTAAGTCAACCGAGGTAGGAACAAGAGGTGCATCTTTATTCCCTGCCGAATGAGCCTTAAATAAAATAACCAGGTTACGTGTTTTCCATCACAAATTCACTTACAGGTCCCAATAATCCTGCTTTAAAGACCAGTCAAAATGCTTATTAGTGAATCGGAGAGATCAGATGATAAAAGTTGGGAATAGAACCCTACTCCGTGGATGTCGAATTTTGTTGCTGGAACTATGAATCCATTGGTTAACTGCCAACTATGGTCTTGGCAGTTGTATATTATCAGGACATGCTTTTATAGGCTTATAATTTTTAAGATGCTTTAAAACGTACATATCCAAATGAACAATAATTAAAAAAAAAAAAGCACAAAATTGTTATATATATATTATATATAAAATATACATAATTCTATAGTTTAACAAACATTTTCTGATCACAGCTTTTAGGGGTGCTCCGTTAAATGCAGATTAGCCTTTTTATGCAGGGCTTTCAGATTTATTTATCCTCTAGTTACTACATATCCCATTTTATTAATACTTTATATATTTGGTTTTAGTTTTTGCTTAAGGATTTGACTGTTACAATGTTTCTTTATATAATGAAAAAATTACATTTGAGTGGTTTACATTTTTTTTTCCTTTTCTTTCAAAACCGAAAAAACCCTGAACGGATTTATGAGTTGTTTGTAAAATTAATGACACCAGACTTGGTCATGACTGATATTAAAAGCTATTTTGCAAATAAAGTATTCAAGCAACGTCTCCTTCTCTCAGAATTTAAAACAGAATATATTTTCTACTGATTGTAAATACAGTTAGAATTCGTATTAAACCAATTTTAAAGTCTCAAATCTGCCATTTCAAATTATGGCAAAAAATATTTTTTTGACCCAGTAACAAAAACTAAATAAATGACCAATTAAATTAATCTCCAACTGAAACTAAAGGAGACTTCTATGAACCATATACTGCCAACTGTACAAGTGGACACTGTAGTGGATTCTACAGAATCCTCTGACGTGAGACAGGAAGGGGGAAAACAAAAACCCAAACATACTTTTGATCAAAGAACAATTGTGAGTCAAGTCAATCTTAGGTCCATATCTAAATGTAAGTTTGTTAGGTTTTAAATCAGGTTTTCTCTTTTCTTGTACATAAAAACAAAAAAAAAATCTTTAAAATGATTTAATAAATTAAAGGATTTTCTTTTCTCAGTTATAGTAAAGATAGAGTTTTGCAAGCTCTTAAACATTTTGTCTTATTTTGATGAAGCCCCTCCCTGGTCGATCTTCATAAAAATAGAATTTAAATTTGTTCCTAGAATCCATGAATATCTGACAAATTCAGAGGATCCATCCACAACATGAAACGGGCATGCCTTGGAGGTAAGGACCCATTAGAAATCTGCAGAAAATAATGTTAAGTTCACATGTATACTTCTGACCTTCAGAAAAAGTCTTGCAACACCATGGATATTTCAGAAGAAATCTGGTTTTGTGGACAAAATTTTTATTTTTGAGTTCTTGGTCATAGTTCATCCTTTTCCATCAGTTCAAATGCTTCAATGTCCTCCTTCCAATCTGCCAATATCGACTCTATTGGCTGAACCCTTTTTTTGTCCCATTTATTAACTTTGGGATCTTCTAATGTTTCCATTGATTCCTGTAGATGGTCTTCTGAGTCCTTAATATTCTTATCATTAAACTCACTACTTTCTAATGAACCACTGTCCTCCTCTGGACTAGAAGAATCCTCACTGTTAGAGGAACTGGTCAACCCTGGTTGGGAAGATACTGACGCATCATCTTCAGAGTCCGTGATCCTGTCTTGAGGTATAGAAGTTTCTTCTAGAATTTGTTTTTGGGAATTATTTTCAGATGGTTTCTGCTCTCCAGTTTCACCTTCTAAATCTAGGTCACAAAGAGAAGAGAGATTATCATTAAAAGGTAGGTGATAAATGTTCACACAAAATATCTCTAGGTATGACACAACACTGGACCAATGTAGCACTTCAAAGCTTCATAAATGTAAGGAATTCGAGCGCAACCACCCCAGCAAGCCAAGTGCGGAACATAAACCCCAATGGAAATTCAATGGTAAAGAATATCCATGGCCAGAGTTATGGTATTAACATTTCATTGCACTAAACTAACGCACTAACACATAAGATCAATAAGAAAGCCAAGTGTTTGTGTTTTTTACATCTTTTTCCTTTTTTTTTATTATTTTAAGGTAGTGAAATAGAGGTGCCACTGATATACCCCAAGTAGAGTCTGCAATGCTTGTTTGTTTTTGTATGTTTGTCAAGTACATCATACTAATGAAGCCAGTAAAGCTATTTATTTAATAAAAGTAACAATAGATAGTGAAGAAGGATGACTATTATGGGAGATGAAACCTTAATTTTAGAAGGATTGTTGGATGAAAATTTTGTCATGCACATTGTTTTGGTTATTATGGTATTTGGATTAGTTTAAGGAAATAATATTATTGAGTAAAGAAATGGGGAATAAGCAATAATATTTTAAATACAAGATAGTGAGCAATATTAAATGTGTATGTATAAATGTAATATCATATGTCTTATCCAATCAGTGTTAAATGTTTACATTTTTATGTTTTTTATATTAGTATGGATGATGCTAATGTCCTGTATGTCTATATAAGAAAAATGAAATAAATAAATTATAAAAAAAAAAAAAAAAAGAAAGCCAAGTGACAATTGCTTTTTCTTTTGCACTTGAAGCTGCACATTTCAAGTTTATTTTTGTGGCTGCAATTTTGGGATACTACAGCTGGTGATACATTATAACACTTTTTCACAAATGTGTCCTGTTTTCAAGCTATTTTGGAAAATATATAAAATTTTGCTTCTCATGATTATGCCCTACTACTTTTTTCTTGCTGTATGTAAACTGAGCTTACGTTGGCAAAATATGTACTGTACAAAAAGCATGATTATGAGAACCTATGACTGAATCCTACATGTAAGGGACTTCTATCTCTATGCATAACATGGTGAGCCACTTCTAAGTAAAGGCTTAGAAAAAGTATGGAGACTCTTTAGGAGCTGTGAATTTGGAGGAAATGGCACACTTTAATAGCCAAAAGAAGGAAAATGATTTAAAAAAAAATAAATATGTAGGGCACAGTCTGACATGTGACACAGACAAATCTTCCTGTGATGTAATGCATAGAGTGAGTGCGCACATGAACAAGAGAGACAGGCTGTCCATGCCATGTGGCAAGCCTTCGGCGCTATTCACAAGAAATGCAGAAGTGGTTTGTTTGTACTTATATCTCTACTGCACATCTCACTCCAGTAAACACTTTAAACAGCATATCGAGGAATCAGGTTAAACCTACAAAAAGGACAATTCCTCTTATTTGGGAATTTTAAACACTGTCACATCACCACCAGGAAGAGATCATCATAAGATAAAGTAACCCCAAAAGTCACACAGCATTACCATGGAAATTGGGCAAGTAAAAGCCAAGAAAAAAAAAGGTCCAAGTACTCCAATGTCTTCAGGCACCTTTATTACAAGTGGAAAAGTGCAACGTTTTGACTCCCAGTGGAGTCTTTGTTAAGCTTGACAAAGACTCCATTGGGAGTTGAAACGTTGCACTGTTCCCACTTGTTCTAATAAAGGTGTCTGAAGCCATTGGGGTGCCTGGCCCCCTTTTTTCGAATACTGGTTATTTATTATCTTCTTGGCTTGTGCTGGCCTTTGGTCCAGCTAAGCACCCTGTCTTTAGTGAATTGAGTGCGGTTCCTTTTCAATTTTTTGCAATTTAAAATATGTTTTGTCCTACAAACAGAAAAAAAAAATAACAACAACTATATTTTGTGTGCTGAATAATAAAGATAAAAAGTTACATAACGCCATCCCCAACGAGACTTTTTTTACTCTAATAATAAGTGAAAACCAAAAACAGAGCAACTTGTTATAGTGTAGAATTTTTTTTTGTTTTGTTTTTTGTCGTTTTATACTACCTGCCACCTAACAGATGATGAAGGGGCTGACATCATCAGTACATGCTCCAGCCAATCAGCTGTCAGTGAAACCATAATATGAATTTCTGTCACTGTTGGTTATGATCCCATCTACAGGTTCCATATAGAAATTGTGCCAAAGGTTGCCTACACCTAGACTAATATATGATGGCACCCTGAACATGACAAAATGGCTGGCATCACTGAAAGTATATACTGTTTTATTCCCACTCTGGATTCCACTACGTTTAAACACTGGTTTCAATAAAAGGCCATGATTAAAAACATTTAGTGGCTCTTTAATGTAGAGTTTAAACAAGCCAAAACAACCTTTTGACCATGTTTTATGCAACACTTTTCCTTTACCCTAACAAATACCATTGACAAAGAATGTTTCGCATTCCCTAAAAAATTTGCTGGTCACTCAAGGTTGAGGACAGTAGCCATAAATCCAAACTTCAGGCTATGTCATAATGCAGTCATGTGACTGTTTACTATAAAAAGCTCAATATATAGTCAATTGGGGCCTACATAATATCAGCAGTTTATTAAATAAGCATTTTATCAGCTACAATCTATTTATAGGAACACTATAGTCACCAAAGCAACTATTTTTATAAAGCAGTTTTGGTGTATAGAGCATACCCTTGCAGTGTCACTACACAATTCTCCGTCATTTAGGAGTCAAATCACGTTTGTTTCTGTCCATACAGCTGTAGCCACACTTCCCCTGGCTGGGACTCTCACAGCCTGCATGAAATACATGGTTTCATTTTAAATCAGATGGTAACACACTTTAGAAGTTTTTAGAGTGTTTAGAGCAGGGGTAGTCAACCTTTTAATGCCTACCGGCCACTTCTGTATCTGTTTTAATGGTAAAATGTCCTTACCGCCCAACAGTGCTGCAGTAACTAATTTTAAAGGAAAAATTAAATTTATTCTAACATTTTTTACAAAGGAGGTTATTTTTTTTTTAAAATGTAAAATGTACTTAAATGTATATTTTTTTTCTATTTTCTATTCTACTCTTTGTCTGTGAGGTGCTGTGTGTGTGAAGGGCTCTGTGCGTGTTTGTGTGTGAATGGTGTAGTGTGTGAGTGAGGTGCAATGTGTGTGAGGAGGCAGTGTGCTCTATTTGGGTGAAAGGTGCTGTGTGAAGGTTGCTGTGCGTGTGTGAAGGATGCTGTGCGTGTGTGAGAGGGCAGTGCCTGTGTAAGGGGTGTAGTGTGTGTGTGAGGGATGTAGTGCGTGTCGTAGGGCAGTCTGTGTGTGTGAGTGGGCAGTGTTCGTGAGGGGGTAGTCTGTGTGTGTGTGTGTTTGTGTGTGAGTAATATGTGAAAATCTATCTTAATGTCTCCCCCTCCCTTCTTCTTACCTTTTACCAGGGAGGGGGGACATTATGCTGCAAGCCCTGGTGGTCCAGTGGTGGAATCTTCACTTTAGCCTGCAGCTCCTCCGGCTGCAGGGTGACTCTCCTGTCCTCCTGAGAGCACAGCACTGTATTAGAGCGTTGCCATAGTAACGCACGGGAGGAACACAGAGCATCCAAGGCCCTTCCCTCCCTATGCTGGAACTAAGTAGGGAGCGCTTACAGCAAGACTGGCTCTGCATGGGCCGGCAGGGGAGATGAAAGGATCTCCCTTGCCGGCCTTGGTCTGTGGCCATCAAGGCCCACTGGGCATTTTCTGTAGAACCCACCACTGCCCACCTAAAATCTCAAACCGCCCACTAGTAGGCAGTAAAGACCAGGTTGACTACCCCTGGTTTAGAGAAGGGCTGTGCAAGTCGCAAGTAGGGAGGTGTGACTAGGAATGCATAAACAAACTGAATTGAATAGTGAGACTGCAGGGGCATAATCTATACACCAAAACTGCTTCATTAAGATAAAGCTGTTTTGGAGACTATAGTGTCCCTTTAAATCCGGCCCCTAAAGGCTTATCTGCAACTGAGAAATATCGCTTTGAATAATACAGAGTTTGGAAAAAGATCAAAAATCAATATTAATATTGAAATGATCAGATTTGATGATACATGCCATTTATCAAAGATAATCCTCATAAATGGCCTTTAACATACCAATATCAAAAAACTGTGTGGGGAAAAAAAAATTATATGCCTTTTTCCCCACTTTTTTACGATTTCATCGCTAGCACACAAAAATTTTTTTTTTTTTTTTTTTTTAAAGCTTGATAAATGTGCTGCCGAAACACATTTACTAGACAATATCGCTCAGCCAGCCGATTTATCTGGTTTGGCTACTAGAATTTCAGCTGGCATTAAATCTAATCGAAATGTGATATTTATCAACCATTTTCACCCGATTGAATGGAATCAAGGCTGGGGTTGTGGTAAGTTGCAGAACAAGGAGTACTTATGTTTTATGGATAGCAGTTAAATAGTCTGTCCTTGAATTGAGAGGAAGAGAGAGGAAAAAAAAAAAAAAAAGTGGTTAGACATTGAAACTGCTAATTTAGGGCCATCATTCTCATTTACGTTGTCACTCTGCCATGTGTAAACAAATACTTACTGCTATCAATAATGTAGTTTGGTACTATTTTACCTTTAAAAATGGTCGCTGAAAATCCAGGATTGGCACAAATAAGACAAAAAAAAAAAATACATGGTGAAAATATACAATTATTGCACTGTACACTGTACCACAATAAAGACATATTAGGTTATTTATATTAGATGATAGTGTGATAATTAAATTACAGAGGAACATTTTGAGAAAAGAGAGATACATAATGAACATGGGGTAATAAGTTATCTAGTCCCAACTAGACTACCACAAACACCAGGAATCATCATCCGCTGAACGTAAGGGAGGGGAAGCAGGGGAGGAGAGGGAGTTCAAAACATTTGGCAACAAAAAAAAAAGAAAATAAGTGTGCACATAAGGTCCCCAAACTACCTTTTTGTAATATTGTAATACCACTGATGCGCTCAGTTTTGTATTGGTATAAAACTGCCACCGATTTCATAAATTAAAGAGCCACTGAAAATGTCAGTCTGTTTTTTCTTTTAAAACAAGATTTTACGTAGCCCTTAAAAATATTAATAAAATGCCAGTCATTTGTGTAGTGCCTACATGAATCTGCTATTTCAGCATGAGAGGAGTTCATTTCATTGTATAAGAATGTGATAGATGTGAGAAGGTTTACAACATGAATTCCTCTTTTTAAGCGGTGACTTCAACCAGAGTTCTTTTGCAAAGTGTGAAATGTTACACATGAGCCGCCTCCAAGTCATTAAGAAACATTAATAATAACCCACAGACTAATAGCTACAATAAATATAGTGCATACTCAGAAGGGGGAAAGCACACCCTACAAAAAGAGTATGAAAATGGCTAGCGCAGCTTAAGCCGTTTTGAAGAAACTGTGAAGTCCAAGGTATTAGGTCATAAGTAGGAAATGTGACATACGTATTGAACTGAAAAATTATAACGAATTTATAGATACAATAATTATTTCTGTGACCAGCACAAAGGTTAAAATAAAATCAAAAGTGGGTTTGGATTGGTTATGGTGTGAAACACAAAGGGTGGTTAGTTATACTTCCTAAAGGCATGCCTTTGCTCCACCTCTGGGGCAGCTTGGAAACTTGCGATGAATACAGGAGGTATAGATTCAATGGTGTGGGGCAGAAGACATCGTTATTTTTAAAATGCTAAGGACATTGTTAATTTCTACTTTTTATGATTATCTGTTGGCGGTGGTGCGAATAATTTGCTCATAATAAATATTCCTTGATTAAGTTCTGCCTTTGTCTTAGAACAATTTATTGGTCATTCGAAATCACATAAATATTGTGCTAAATTGGATTTTGCCCCCCCATTTATAAAATTGTCTTCGTGGCGACAGTGTTATAAAATATTAATGTTTATATTATAATTAAGTGTGGGTGCTGCTAAGGGGGATTTCTATAATTATTTCAGACAAAGAGTGAAGTTTAACCCTTTAACCACCAGAACCAAGTCGCGCATGGTTGGTGTAGGGAGCATTAGTGGCAATGCCCTTGCACATTTTTAAGACACATGGCAATCTATCCCAGCACTGTAACTATCATTTGGTACGTTACTGATCCCCAAAAGAGTCTGAGCCAACAAACATGTAAGGCTGCTTTTTGGTTTTACCAACTTATATTTTGACAAATAATTGTGTATGTAGTGGTTATGGTGGTTGAAATTTTCCTTTAAGGAATTGTGGGAATGTTCTAAATATCATTATCTAGTCCTTAAAAGACCTTATGAGGTGCACCTCCTATTTGTGATTTTCAGATCTGTACATTCTATACACGCTCGTTATGGGCTGGCTAATCACGCTGCTGGAGGTGAAGTAACACGCTTTGGCAGATCGCTTTAAGATCTCTGTATTTGCAGCGCTTCATAGTGAAAAGTTGTACAAACTGGATCCTTGCACCATGACCACTTCAAAACACTGAAGTGATCACAGTGCTTGGAGTAACCTTTTAAGTAAATTTTATAGAACCATTTTTGGGCAAGTAGTGGAAGAACAAAGGCCACAACTAACAGGAATGCCCAAAAGGAAACCTTTCAGTTATTACAGAACTACCCCTTGACCCCCACCCCCGCCCTCTGCGTCATGTCACTTTGACCATCCCTTCATTAATCAAATACTGCTCACCTCTGTCTTTGGCTTTATCCGACAGGAGAACCTCCACTTCCTGGTACTCTTGGATGGCATCTAGAATAATATTCCCCTCCTTGCTGAACAGAAACAACATAGGAATTGTAATGTCATCTGTATTCTTCCCATCTCCAGCCATTTGGAAAAGGGGGGCTGTGTCACTGCTGCTGCCATCATTATCATCTATAAAGAGAAGAAAAATAGACCCTATTCACACATTTAAATAAACACTACAAGGTATATTCTTTTCACACATTAGAATACTCTTCATCTTTCCAGGCATTTACTAGTGGCAAGATATCCCTCTATTGTAATATTTGCTCAAGTATGGAACTCGTTACCATTTTGTCTATTTCTTATGAAGTGCTCAGTAAACCTGTTAGTGCTATATAAATAAAATAAACACTGCCCTTAATGCACCTCCATCTACTGCAATGTAACATGCAAAGTGAGAAGTCATTCATATAGCACTGGTCATATAAAATATACTGCATTTACTGTCGTTAGCTAAATATACCTGTAGGTGCTATGTAAACACACATACACTGTATAACTACTGAATTTACACCACTTCTCCTCTACTTTAATGTATCTGGTTAAGTGCGAAATACACCTGTTAGTGCTATACAAGTACATAAACACTGCACCTCCCTCTATTGCAATGTAATCTGTTAAAAAAACCACTCAGACACCCACACCACTTCATCTCAGTAAAGAGGCCTGGGTGCAGAGGTCCTGTTATTTTAACCCTGCAATGCAAAGCACCGTTTTTATTATTTAGAAACTGAAACGCTTACATTGCAGGGTTAAATCATCTTCTAGTAAAACGCAGTCACATGATGTGAAAGCCCCCACAGGAAAGCACTGAATCAATGCTTTTCTATTGGGAAGTTTGGATTCGTGCATGGCACTCACCGCGCATGTACATCAGGTCCCCAGTGCACCTCTATTAGGAGCATTGGATTAAACCACTCCATGAGAAGCTCTTCAATGACCTCATGGGAGTGGGATAGGTAAGCAGCACAGAGGAAGCCTCGGGACTGGAAAAAGGAAAGTAAAAACCTTTATTTTATTATTTTTAATATACACATGGAGGGGGACAGGGAAGCTAAAGTGTTAGGAATACAAACCTGTATTAACAATGCTTTAGTGTACCTTTAAGTTACACCTTTACTACACCTGTTGTTTTTTTACTATATAAATTAACTATGTACATACACTGTGTAATTACTGCACTTGCCGTGTGTCCTGCCTACTGTGTGGTAAACCCACACACATATACATACATGTACATGAATACACACACAAGTCTATTCGCATTAACAACAGGCCAAGAAACACACTGTAGGTATAATACATCCTTGGTTTCTAGCATGGTCTGCACAGGGCCAGTATTTGCTAGGCTCTGTTGTTAATTTATGCCAATGGTCTTTACAATACAAATTGCAGGTGACAATAAAAAAGACAATTTGATTTTTTACCTCCCCTAAAAAAGCTGTAAAAAAGCCTTAAGGTATTTAGACAGATAGATCAAGCTTGTAGGAGTGATATAATGATTAAAAAAAAACAACATATTAATATTTGATTAATTATTAGGTTAATATTTCGTTACTTGGGGTTTACAGTTGAGCCTTGTGGGGAAAAAGGAGGGGGGAAGAGTTTGTTGTTTTACTTTGTCACTCAATGCTCCAAGTATTTAAACATTATCCACGTACATAATTAACTATTGACTGTTAAAGGAAGTAGTAAGTCGCTGGATAATGAAGCAGACTCAGGGCTTTTTGAAATTATGCTCGCTCTAGTCTAGGCACAAACATGCAACTCGCAGGGTTGGTGTCTAATAGAAAAGCACTCTGAATGTAAAGGCTACAACCGTTACATATAAAGTAAATTTAGAACGTGCTACAGGTACAATTTTATTTGCCAAAGCACAGTAAAGGTCATGATTTATTTCCTTCATCGTTCTTTCAATTCATTTAAAAATAAGGGATCTAAAGTCTGAAACGGAAGTCACTGAGTTCTAGTGAGATAGTTAATCCTTATGGTATAGTAATCTGAAAATGGTCCATCTAACAAGAATGCTCCAGAGTCAAGTACCCAAGAGGTCAAATCATTACAAATTTAAATAAAGTAAGATGACTACATAAGCAGCGTTACAACACAACTTACCAATGACAATTCCTCCAATAGCCCCGGATTTCTGGACATTGCGGGCCTTCTCAGCAAACATACACTGACCCCTTTGCATGAGTGCTATTTTCCCCTTTATCGATTCAGCATTTGTAACGTCAGAGCAGCCGCTGTATGGCTCAGTCCTGGCTACAAAGCCTCTAGCCTGTTGGAAATATGAAAAGCAACACATCTATGTCTTTTTCCCCTTGCTCATACACCTGTACTGGAATACATGGCAATACTGCTTAAGAATCTAAGCATTAGATTACAGACCAAAAAAAAAAAAGAAAAGTTAATTATTAAACCAAGGATCATACTGGCATAACAGGTCTACTTCGCATTAATTTTCTCTTTCAACCTCATCTGCCCGTTTGATCTTAATTTTCCTGCTCTACTACGCATTCCATCTCTTGAATTCCCATTTATATCCTACCCCTCCATTCCATCTCCTTCACACTTTCCTATTCTGACATCTCCTTCTCTCGGATTTTATCTCCCATTTAATTTTCTCCATTCCATGTACCTTTCATAGCTGCCATTTCTATCATGTTGCTCTGTTTGTCCAGCTCTCATTGGTTCTCCTGCAGGTTTATTGTGCATGGAGAATGAGGTTACCATGTGAAAGGGACGAGAGATCACATGCCAGACTCCCATAAAGCACTGCAGGGTTATTTACTAAAGGGAGAATGGTCAGAAATTCATGTGAATTTAAAGCTTGGGTATATATACAGTTGCTGAAGACACACTCACAAGGTTATTAATGAAAATGGGTCATTCAAAGTAAAATTCAAACTTAAGGCCAAACTGGAAAAATTCTCCAAGTTAGCTATGGTTCAAGTTCATTCACTTTGGCCTTAAATTTGAAATTCATTTTCATAACTAACCTTATCAGTGTGTCTTCAGAAACGGTATGCATTTACTCCTGGTCCAGCAGTAGGACACTTACAACAATGAAACAGGCAACTGAAAGCTTTATTTGGGACAATTTGTATTCCATCACCCAGACACTGCAACCTATGCAATGCACGGCCATTATTATTCACCTATTTGTTGCCAAAAGCTGTTTATTTTAATCACACTAGCCTTTTTGCTACAGTCCCCAAGATCTGAGCATGTGATCTCAACAACCAATTCGAATCCTAATAAAGGAGTTGTTCCACTCTGCAAAGAAGAGTAAACTAGACTTTAAACATCATGATGCAGCTGCTGAGGGTCACTATGCCCAGGAAGTAGAAAGTTATTAACTCTGATTTTAAAACATTATAGGCAGTTTTTGTCCTATAGGGTCAGAAGAAGAAAATAGCCAACAATATCATCACTACACTAAGATATATGTTACAAAAACCTTAAAGGATTCATTTACTAAACCAGGAATTGCTAAGAACAGACAATGGAACTGCAAAGCCAAGCCCAAATAGTACAGCTGGAAAAGCTGCAGCATTTGAGCATGTGTCTGTTTAACTGGCCAAAACCTTTTAAATACCACGTCACTATTTGGTTTAGTAAAGAAATTACATAGATAAAAAGGTATAAAATGTTTCATGTCATTAAGCCAACATACCCCTGCTACATTCTTGGAAAGGTCCATTCCAAACTGGGCAGGCCCAGCAGTCAATACCACTCTTCCGTAAAATGGGTGGGAAACTATTTGGACAGCACGTGGAGGCAGTTGTTGCTCTTTCTGTTGCTGGCTGGACAATTCAATCATTTCCTGCATAAAACGCAAACCGTCCTCTGCATCCACAGAACTTGCAGCCTGCAGAACATTTCAAAGTGCTTTTTTATAGCTTCAGTCAAGCAAATTTGCCTCCAGCATTTCACACAAGTTCCTCTCCATTCCTAAAACTGCAACAAGTCACGCAAGCAGTGGTGTACACATATTACTGGGGTTCATAATATTGTCCTTTTCATTTTGGTTTTCAGAAACAGCAGGCACATAAAATTTATAACTAAACATAGAAACATAGAATGTGACAGCAGATAAGAACCATTCGGCCCATCTAGTCTGCCCAATTTTCTAAATACTTTCATTAGTCCCTAGCCCTATCTTATAGTTAGGATAGCCTTATGCCTATCCCACGCATGCTTAAACTCCTTTACTGTGTTAACCTCTACCACTTCAGCTGGAAGGCTATTCCATGCATCCACTACCCTCTCAGTAAAGTAATACTTCCTGATATTATTTTTAAACCTTTGTCCCTCTAATTTAAGACTATGTCCTCTTGTTGTGGTAGTTTTTCTTCTTTTAAATATAGTCTCCTCCTTTACTGTGTTGATTCCCTTTATATATTTAAATGTTTCTATCATATCCCCCCTGTCTCGTCTTTCCTCCAAGCTATACATGTTAAGATCCTTTAACCTTTCCTGGTAAGTTTTATCCCGCAATCCATGAACCAGTTTAGTAGCCCTTCTCTGAACCCTCTCTAAGGTATCAATATCCTTCTGAAGATACGGTCTCCAGTACTGTGTACAATACTCCAAGTGAGGTCTCACCAGTGTTCTGTACAATGGCATGAGCACTTCCCTCTTTCTACTGCTAATACCTCTCCCTATACAACCAAGCATTCTGCTAGCATTTCCTGCTGCTCTATTACATTGTCTGCCTACCTTTAAGTCATCAGAAATAATCACCCCTAAATCCCTTTCCTCATATGTTGAGGTTAGGACTCTATCAAATATTCTGTACTCTGCCCTTGGGTTTTTACGTCCAAGATGCATTATCTTGCACTTATCCACATTAAATGTCAGTTGCCACAATTCTGACCATTTTTCTACTTTACCTAAATCATTTGTCATTTGGCTTATCCCTCCTGGAACATCAACCCTGTTACATATCTTAGTATCATCAGCAAAAAGACATACCTTACCATCAAGACCTTCTGCAATATCACTAATAAAAATATTAAAGAGAATGGGTCCAAGTACAGATCCCTGAGGTACCCCACTGGTGACAAGTCCAAAGAAGCTACAGTCTATTTAATTGGGAATAAGATGCACGAGCAAGCAGATATTTGCACATGAGGATCAACTAATTTTTAAATAAAAAAAACAAACAAACAAAACCTGAAAGGTGATTTTGTGTTAATATTACGCAAAGGATATCCTCACCTTAAATGTAAGGACACATTACCAAGATTAAAGCATAGTCCTGTAGACAGAGGAGTTCTCTTACCTGGTTGGCATGTTGAACCAGCTGGACCCGTCCATCTTTAAGGTGAATGAGACTCACTCCCATTTTCTTCAGGATGTCCAAATGTTCTGGATTACTTGCCATAAAATCTCTGGCACGAAGTGGCGGCCTGTTCCCACCCCCAGAGGTCTCATCCCTTCCAAAAAAACAAATAATATTTTTAATTAGATGCATGTATTATATCAAGTGACGTCGTAATGATATTGTTCTTGTACATCAAATATGTCAAACTCAAAGACAAACACGGTCTAAATAAACAAGGTTTAAGCTGATGTGGGCCGCAAAAAAACTAAAAGTTCAGTTTTCATAGAAACGCAGGTTTATTTAGAAAAGTACAGTATAAAAATGCTGCCTGACACTGGACGTCCTCATACTCGTAGGGCTTCAAAGTAAACAAAAGAGCAAATTTGCATATAAGACGCGCATTTGCATATAACCAATGTTTCAGTCCAACTACCTTGACATATAAAGAAAAGTTTGGTAATAAGACTAAAAAATGGTGAATGTATGCTGTTGCATAGCTGTAAAAAACAAATTGAGTTATCTTTTTGATTTTGAAGTCCTAGGACTGTGTTCTCCACTTTGGCTGAGATCAAACTTGAAGATATCAGCCAATCCAATGCTTTTCCATAGGAAAGCATTGGGAGGCTATTGTGCATGTGTGGCAAAAAGCTGCGCGGCCAATCAGCATCTCCATGGGGAGTGTTCAGTGCCTCCATGCAGTCCTCCAAGTCCCTCTTCCCCTACCTTAAGATGAGATCTGCTCAAGCAGGCCAGATGTTCCTCTGGCACTGTAAGCAGGAGGGAAGGGTAGTGGCTGGCCTTCGAGAGCATGGCCGTGGGAGAAAAGACAAGAATCAGACAGGAAATATCTTTCCGGTTTTGCAGCTGGTAGCAGCCACAACACAAAGTGGCCCCAAGGCAGGTGGGCCGCAAATATATCCATTGTGGGCCGCAAGTTTGACATGCTTGTTGTGCATATATCCAAAATCCTGGCTGGCCTTTTTTACCGGACAAAAAAATAAATAAATAAAAAAAAAATAAAAAAAAATAGCTCATAAATCCCCACCCAATACAAAAGAAAAAAGTTCACAATTTGTGTAAGGAAAAAAAAAAATCCACAAATTGGTAGGTAGTGTCACCGCTTTATAGCCCCAAAAAACCCTAAAAATTTGTTCTGCAAATTGTACACAGAATAAAATCTAAATATTTTTCACACATATAAAATGTATTTAAAACTTGGTCACTTACACTCTTGATGAACTTCGTGGGCAAGTCTTATCAACCACATTTTTTAAGGGTTCGCGAATGCTCTGTGCATACATTGGGTCATTTCGAAAAAGAATCTGCGTATTTGGGCACGACCAATCAAAGTTGCTATCATCCAACTCTGTGTACTGAGTTGTCTGCAGAGACAATGTTAAAAGGGTAACGGTAGTTGCAAGAATTTCATTATTATGTTGAAATAAATTGAATCTTTTTAATACACATATACCATAAGAAATAAATATTTTTACATGCAGTCATCCGATGTGGAAAAGTTGGAGTAAGCATACAAAGCATACATTTATTACAAGCAATCCCTGAGAACTAAAGATCCTAAATCTTCCTTACATTCCATCATTTACATTATTTGGAAAAACAATGCATGGTCAACACACACATATTCCTAAAACAAGACAACTATGAAAAGCTGTGCTACACAATTAAAGGGACACTGTAGGCACCCAGGCCACTTCAGCTCATTGAAGTGGTCTTAATGCAATGTTCTATCACCCTTAACCCTGAGCATGTAACGATTGCAGGTTTTATAAACAGCAATAATTACCTGCTAGGGTTAACTCCTCCTGTAGTAGCTGTCTACCAGATAGCCACCAGAGGGACTTCCGGGCACTAAGGCGACTTTGCATGAGGACTTTCAGCGTCACCGGAATCCCCATATGAAAGCACTGAATAATGCTTTCCTATGGGGAAATCCTATTGCAAACATGGCCATTGCCACGCATGGGCATTAGGTCTCCCATGCCGGCTGATGTCGGCAGGGAGGAGCAGAGCCAGGGCCAAATGGCATTAGCATTGGACCCAGGTAAGCGAGAGAAGGGGGGGGAGGGCACAGGGGGAAGCTATATAGTTTCCCTTTAATATACATGGTAAATCTTTTCACTTGGCACTGCAGACACGTGAAATAGTATCAAATTACCATGATGCAGACTTTACTTTGAACAGAACTATTCTTTTTGCAAAATAAAATCTTTCCACTTCCTTCTGGCTATCAGCAGCATTTGCTTTCCAGATAAAAATTTTACTTTACCTGGAAGAGGATTTAACCCTATGGTGTAAGTATGGTATACGGCGCAGTAACTGAAAAACTGCAATGGTTTAACATTTCAGGATTAAAATAACAGAACATTGAGATGAAGTGGTCTTGTGACTACAGTGTTTCTTTGTCTTAGCCATCACTGGATTGCTGCGAGAACCGGTCTCTCAATTAATGGAAAGTCATATTTTTTTTATTTTTTTTTTAAATTCGTACTGATAACACCTTGGACCCCAAACACACGGAAGATTGCATTATTTTGTGTTATTTTACACTGGACACAGATGTTAACTCTTTGCAGTGCGTCTCCTGTGCACTACCTCGTAACATGGGTCAGCTACCACTAAGGACAGAAGCACCATTTATATACTAATGCTATGAATAATTGGAATGTCTGATCAAGTCAAAGCGTGCATGTTGAGATACCCAGTGCTTATGGGGGATGTAAGGATTTGTGAAAGATCAAATTCTGAATTATCTTAATTTTAAGTCAGATAATCAGAGTTTCTGACCAAAGAAGATTTTGGATACCTGGATCCATAGAGCAAGGCTACGTGAGGAGATATAATTAAAAAGAAACAATACAAAGATATACACACAGGGGCGAGAATACATCTAATATATTATTTTACAAAATAAAAGTAATGTTTTCCTTTAAGATAAACAGTGCAGCAGAGTAAGACAATGAATAGCCTTAGAGTGCTACAAGGAAGCAAAACCAATGATATAAAGTAGTCATTAAATTTACATAATTTATAGTTTGTACGGTCAACGGCTATTTACCAAAGGGAGGAGGAAGTAGACTAACCCAGAAGGTATCAGAACTGGAAAGACCAGCATGTGTTGGTGTTGAGTGGAGAATGGCATATTTCTCAATGTCATTAAAGATCGTAGTATCCCTAATACAGGGCAGTGAGCTTACTGTGAATAATAGATTTCCAAGAAAGAAACTCACAAGAGCTTAATATAATTGCTATGCAGGAGTCACTAGGAGTACAGATGCTTCCATAGCCTTGCAAACCTCAGATTTGATGCATAGAGTAACACTTCATATCGATAAACAGTGTTCGTGAGAAAGAGCAGGCTCAAGAATGTAAAGCCAGCTTAGACAGCATCAATCAGCCCTGACATGTCATGGCTTATATCTCCGATGGCAAAAGCAATTTTCGTATACATCTTTTTACTCTACATATTTTGGAGATTTTGTAAAGCAGAATGTGAATTATTTTTATTACAAACCTGAAATTGTCTTGAAACAAATCCTCAAACATTTTGTATGTATACAAAATACAATACATTTTAATATGCATTGCTTCACCTATTGGGGAGGGGCGAAACCTCTTCTGTCACTTCTCTCAATGCAAGGCAAATCTTTATACACATATCGGTAAATGTCAACAAATATGCTATAATTAGTAGGGAAGGCAGCATTGAGCTGTACAAGGAGATTATTAGATATGAAATCTGAATGTAAGTTATACTTGATACTCATTTTGGACTCTTTTTAAGGAAATTTTGGCGCCTTAAAGGGACACTGTAGGCACCCAGACCACTTCTGCCCATTGGAGTGGTCTGGGTGCCAACTCCCACTACCCTTTAACCCTGCAAGTGTAATTAGTTTTTTTATAAACTGCAATAATTACCTTGCAGGGTTAACTCCTCCTCTAGTGGCTGTCTACTGGAAAGCCACTAGAGGGCACTTCCGTGTCTATAGTACAGGTTTTCTGTGCTAGAGCGTTGCTGGACGTCCTCACACTGTGTGAGGATCTCCAGCGTCGCTCAATTCCCCATAGGAAAGCATTGAAAACATTGCCGCGCATGCGCATTAGGTCTCCTCAGCCTGCGTGCGGGATCAGTCTCGGCTGACGTAAGGAAGAGGAGGAGCGGCGGCGAGCAGAAACCACCGCTGAGGGAAATCGGTGGGGGTCTCCGGTAAGTAACTAAATGGGTTTTCACCCCTTCAGCAACCGGGAATGGGTGGTGGGAGGAAGAGGGGAACTGCAGTGCCAGGAAAATGGATTGTTTTCCTGGCACTGGAGAGTCCCTTTAAGAGCAAAAGGATATCTTATGGCATAATGTTGTAGGTTAATATAGCATGATTAGGTGTCTTCTTCTTTAAGGACTTGGATGCTTGGGCATAATGCCATACATTCATGTGTCCTATTTGGAATTTGGATGAATGACAGGCTGGTTTAAGAGAGAAAACAAATATATCATTGCTAAAAGGTGACAGACAGAAAGGGAAGTGGATATGTGAAAAGCATTAAAAATATTACATAATTAATCATAAGTTTGGCACCAACTATTAGAACTATGATAACAAATACACACCGTGTTTTTCTTAGGCTTGGTTTGATTCGCCGTAGAAAGCCAGAGGGGTAAGAGGTGGGCTTCTGTAGTAAAAATATAATCCTCTATATCAAAGATAAGGTCTTCTCGCTCCGAAAACAACAAGTACAGATATTTAAACATTTCAGCCAGGAAGAAGGAATCCATCCTTTAAACAAAATAAAAAAAAAAAATGAAAATGTTCAATAAGCTTGGAAATCTCAGATCAATGTACACACATATAAAAATGATTTTATTCTGTGGGGGGGTTTTTTCCCACCTCGTAAATTAAAGTTGTCAGTAAGAAAATGGTTTAATTACTGTCAAAATGTATTAACATCCTACTAACTGCAAAGGATAAGAAGAAAACAGCAAATTAAGTGCTTGTAGAACAAGAGAATTGGTATGACACAAGCGTTATTAGTGCCTGATACAGTAACTGTTCTCAAAAAAGGAATCCACTAGAGTGCTTCCTGGATTAAAACGGACCTTTGGTCCGGTATCTGACGCTGGACGTCCTCACGCTTTGCATGAGGACACCCAGCGTCAGAGTTTTTCCCCCATAGGAAATCATGAATTCCTATTGATTCAATGCTTTCCAATGGCAAGATCTAATAAATGCGCGGCATTTGCCGCACATGCGCATTAGCACCTACTCATCGAGAAACTTTGGAGAGGGCGGATCAGGTCAGTAAAGGGTTTTTAACCCTTTATTTACCAGGGAGGGTGGGGTGAGGCAGATTGAGCTATAGTGCCAGGAATACAGCATGGAATCAAAAAAGACAAACCTATCCTCGTGGCTTCCTGTGCGCACATCTTTAACTGCGGCAAAGCCACACGGCACTCGTGCATATTTATTCAGATTGTCAATGAGGGTTTTTCCAACCTCCAGATAGTAGGGATCACCTGTAGCCTGTGCAAGAATAAAATGTTTGGCAGATTGTCAGATATATAAAACACAAATGCAATATGTAGATAGGCAGATGTAAATGTTTCAATATAGGTAAAAACAAATGTATAGAGAACACTAGTTGTCCATGCACAATGAAATTCAATTGTATCTAACATTAAAATGGTTTATTAAACATCCCCTAAGATGTGATACAAGACCTCTAAGGGCCATGTGTACAAGTAACATTAATGAACAGAAAAGGATTATCATAGTACCAATACCATTGTGACAAAGAGCAACATTTCACAAAAGTTAATTATTAAAGTTATGTTTCCTTTAAGGTAGTTTTATACTCAAGACATTCTATTAAATAACGAAGGAATAGAAACAAGGTGGTTTCTTACTTTATACAAGAAATATGTACTTTCTGCAAATTCTGGTCTTAATGGATGCTGAGCCCAGTGTACTCTGAAATCTGTTGTAAAAGCCTTGAAAGAAAAACCAAAAATCCAGATTTAAAAAAAAAACAAAAACAAAATAAAAAACAAGAATCAGAAGATGACTGATGCACACAAAACTGCTACACATGAAAATAAAATAAAATAATAAACAATTATTTTCCTTTACTGCTGCCTGGACATTATCAGGGGTTATTTACTAAAGTTAGAATTTGACATTAAATTTGAAATTTACTTTGAATTCTCAGTTTAGTGAATAACCCTGTAAGAGAGTCCTTATAATCAATATAAACGACGGCTGTTAAATGGTTTTTGAAGTTTGTTTTTCTTTCTTCCCATCTTTGTTTTAAATATTTTTATTGTCATCTCAAGATAAACGCGGATATCAAACATATAATCGTTGAAGCAAATAATCGCCTACACAGCGTGCTTATTGAGTAAATAACTTGAGGGCTAACATCGGACAGATTGATCAAAGTAACATATGGTTGCCTGTGCAGAGGCATAACAGTCGGAGTGATCACGCAATGATCGTAATCAAGTTTGCACGGGCTTCACAAAGTTAGATATGTCAAAGGCGTTGATTGGGCATCATAGTGCCGTGCACTGGTGTTATTGTCGCGTGTGTACAGCTATGCCTGACAAAATGTATAATTCAGGTTAATTACATTTAAAAGTGCTGTGTATGCCTGGGCTGGTTTGTCAATGTATATACATGAAATCGATGCGAGTATTACACACAAGCGCACGTGTATATCATGGGTCAAGCTACATATTCTCAGGAAAAAATAAGGTTTAGTTCAGCCTGTGTGGCCATGTGCCTATGTCTTATGTTAAGTTCACGTAGGTATTCCTAGTGTGCCTAGCATGCGGTGTGAGCGCGGCCTTATGTAATCTGGGCGTGATTAAGAGTCCTCGTATCAGTAGGCATTGCGTCCATTCAGTCGGGTACCCATGTGAAAATGTTTATCGTGATATGTATCCGGTCTGTATCTATTGAGTAGGCAACAATCTATGACAGTGTACTTTAGCCCTTTGAAGCACTGTGACATTAACCTCACATTCAGTTTTAAACAGAATTAAAAATAGATATATGCAAAAACAATCCAATAATGCATAACATGTTTAGAATCTACTGGTGAAAGAATATAGAAGCAAACAAATGCTAATACTAAGCACTGTCCATGTTCAGCATGAAGGGCTTCGTTAGGCTCAAATAACCGCCTAAATGTATGGTGCGGTAAACATATATGGCAGAAATAGTATATTAGTCAGGCATCGCGAAGCAATGATAAATCATATCTTTAACATTATAGCAGCGTCTAGTTAATTGTGAAATAGGCATGCCATGAATTAAGTGTCGATATTAGAAATAATTATTGCAGCAACAAGGTATATCCTGATCTGGATCTGTGAAACAATAATATGTGAGTCTCTCCACTGGAGATGGTGTTGTAATGCCTGGTGAGAAGAAATGTCCAGCGTGGGGTTAATGGCCTCCTGTAAGGTATCTGAACGGGCTTCCCTCTACGTGGCCTCATGCAGGCTTATGCCAAGGGTGCATCTTTATGCCAAGCTGGTCGTTTATTGCAGGGTCTCTCCAGCTCCCCCGGTGCAACCAATCCCCTCTGTTCCCTTCCAAGCCTGCTCCGGCCGGCCGTCCTAGGGTCCTACAGTGCTGTGGGCACTCAGAGACATCAGTAGTCCGGTAGACTCCCTCCCTCCTCCCCGAAAAGTCCTCGGGCCCCCCGTCCCCTGCACCTCCCCAACACCTGCAGTTCCCCCTTGGAGCTCCAGCCCCGGTAGGCCTCACCTTTCTCCGGCCTCTTGCATGTCGCCAGTGTTTGTCCCCCAGCCTACCCCGACGCCATAGGACTCACAGAGTTGGGTGTAGGTCTCCCTGGACCACCAGCAAATCCAGGGGTTAGGACCGGCTCCACGCCGACCATTCTACCGCTCGGAGGGGTCTGTCTGTGGGATCCGTCACCTCAGTGGGCCCTGGCGACCCCGCGTGACTTGAGTGTGCCGCGGCCATCTTAGCTCCACGTGGGAAAGGGCTCCGCCATGTGTGGACCTTCTGCCCCGAGTCCCCGGAGATCGACTTGTGGGCCGGGATCACCCCCCGCTGGCCCGAAGGGGTGTAAATGGTCTGCAACAATCTCTAGGTTGTTGGTATATATCAAAGTAACATGTACCACCAACAATGAATGCCAGGACCCAAGGTTTCCCAACATTGCCCAGAGCATAGCACTGTTTCTGCTGCCCTACCTCCTTCCCATAGCTGAGCCGGCTATCCTGCCATCCACTTGATCTAAAAGAAAAAGTAATTCATCAGACCAGGCAACCTTGTTCAAATGCTGTGATCCATTGACACTCACACCACCAGTGAAGGTGTTTTTAGTGGTGGACAGGAGGCCACCATGGGCACTCTGACTGGTCTGCGATTATGTAGCCCCTGACACACCTTTATAAGATGCTCTAATGTAGTCCTTAGCAGCAGTAATGGAACAAGTTGCTCACCCTTCACTAAAGTGACTCTGACCCCCTGTCCCCTCTCCTCCCCCCACAAACAATCAAGCATTTCATAAAGATTTAATATTCATGGAATGCTCATTAAAACGGTGTTGGATATTTCACAAAAATTTCAACTCTATCAAAAGATAGAGTATTTTTCCTATGTTTGACAAAGCTTGTCAAAAAAGCCCAGCTACCGACATCAAGCTTTGTCATACTAGTGACAGATCAGTGTAAAAAGATTCTGTATATTGAGGATCCCGCGGCCTTGCAGGAGCTTCCATAGACTCTTTTCTCGCAGCACATCACAGACATCAACTTCTGGCAGATGAAGCATCAGGAGTACAAAAGTACATCTCGGAAGAAGATGGCAACATCAGCTACACCTCCAGGCCACAGCAAGTGGAGCATTCACATTTGGGGTGGTATGCAAAATATACATAGGCCGCTTTAAAGTGTGCCTATGAATGCAGACTATACTCCTTTTCACTTTGATACAAAAATAATCTATTGTATTGCACTTTTATTGCCAATGTACAGCTTAACATGTTTACCTAACATGTAGGAAAACCACTCAAACAAATGGAAACACAGCCACTTACCTCTGGGAGAAAATTGTGCTTTTTGATCACCTGGTACAACATTTCATGGGTCTCTATCGCAGGTCTTATGTCTCCCTTTAAGACCTATTATGCAGCAGGATAAAAGCAACAGTGAGATGTAAGACATTACATCAGTAGGCAGATAGAGTGTACTAACTAAAGTAAGAAATATTGAAACGATACAAAGCTCTGTTTTAACGTTGATTAAAATATGATTATGTCTTTTAGAAGAAGATGAAAAAAAAAAAAAAAAAGTTAAATCTGCCATAGTATCCCCTTATAGAAGACAACTCATTGCTCTCCATGATGAGAGTCCCTGGGGTAATCCTTAAATAAGAAATCAAAATATGATGAGCAGTTTCTTGCAGGATGATGTGGGTGAACTGATGCCTCCATCCAGATTATATAAGGTAAGGTTGCAAGTAAGAGTGATGTTATAGATTGGTTGGTTGGGTATGAGATCTACATACCCGTATCTAATGCCCATCAGCAGCAGCTTGGTTCTAGATGAAATCGCAGTATTTTAAGCATTATGATTACATTGGAACTGGTCCCATAATGTCAATGAAGCAATGCAGTGTACTAGGCAAACAAAGATTAGAATGACAATCCTTTGCTGAAATGTTCTCTCCGTTCCATGAACAGGTGGAACGTAATGCAAGCAATGCAGATTGGGGACACAAGTGGTGCAATCTGGGTAGGCAGCATTTATCTAAACGGAATCTTATGTCAATGGCATGTGAGGTAAACTTTAACGTTTACTTAAAATAAAAGGACTTCCTGTGAGTTTGCTTTACAGAAATTAAAATGGCCTTTCTTTAAAGCACAGTTTAGTTTCCTGCGGCAAATGCATTTTAATCAACCAGGTTTATTCACTAAACAAAAAAAGTGCAGTGAGCTAAAAAAATCATGTACAAAATGTGGGTGAGCTAAAAATGGGAAGAGGGGAATAATCGCCAACTCAGCTATGTATTTGGATATTATTGCGATTACGTTTAAAATTCACTACAATTAGATATTTAATATATGAACCACACAGGTTGTGCAGATTCTCACCTGAAGTCCTGGGAAAAATGCAAGGAGGGAATCCATCCAGGTTCGGGCTGTCAGCATTGGTTTGTGAATATGTACATCGAGCAATAGAGGAGGCTGACTGATATAGCGCATGATGGCGTCATAATGCTGTACACAGGAAAAGTAGACATATTACAAATAGATCAAAACAGATTTTTGGATGCCAATTTTTTTATGTTAACGATTGTTTTGTTTTTTTTAATTTAGTTTATTTGTGCAAACAAAAAGTGTTTATTAAAAAAAATAAAAAATAAAAAAGCCTACCGTGTTAAATCTTTTAAGGTAGTTGTCATCTCCAAGCAGTACGTAGGCCTTCAATAAATACTCATAATATGAATCAATCCCTGCGCCCACACCACTGTCTTGAAGAGAGAGACACAAACATTTCTAAACACATTTTTCATATTTAGATTGTTCTCCTCGTAATTCTGGGAGAGAACACATTTCAAAGCATATATGCTCAAGTTACTAAGTACCACGTCATTTCCAACATTTCTTTCTTTTTTTAACATAAATTCCCAAAGCAAGTAATAGAATTTACCAGTCACATATTCAATACATTTGTTTTCCTTAACCCCTTCATAAACCAACAGCATTTATGCAAGGTAATGGGTTTCTTTTATATCACGATTATAAATATGTTAAATATTACAGTCAACTCTCTTACCTTCACCACTGCTAATTCAAACAGAGGAACAGTAAATTATGCCACACTCTTTCTCTTCCCCCTTCACAGCTTGCAAGGATCAATGTGTGCATTTCTCCAAAACAAGGTCCAGAAGTGACTGGAGAGGGAGTGGCGGAGGAATATATGTAGACTACAATAGTTGCCAAAAATGTAGGGACACTTTGCAATTAAGACCCAAATAAGCATTTTAAGAGAGTGTTTTCTAAGACTACCCATAGTTTTCAAAGCTCTGTACGCTTTGAGTGTTGTGTGGTGCTTTTTGGGTTGGAAAAGTTAGTTCACCCCCTGTACAAGTCTCCACAGCCATATCCTGTCCCATGCTTTATGTCCCCACAGCCACATCCCTCCCATAGTTCATCTATCCCTCTGGGAAGGGACAGGATAAAGGCACCCTTTCATATAACCAATGAAAAGATATAAATATTTGTAGCATCCCAAAGATACACACAGATAACCTTTGGCATGACAGAGAGCAGTGTCTCTCTAACAACATGGCAAAGTGAAATACTGAGCGGATTTCAGTTCAGAAGTGTACTATCCATGCAAAAATGGGACGTCTGGCAACTAGGCATCTGAACTTACTTTTGTATGCCTGGTGTACACACACAATCATTATGTTTGTAGACTAGGAATGAGCACTCTTCCAGACTCAATGCATACCTTTGCGTACCCAGTCTCCGGTATGGATATTTATCGTTACACCAACCAAATTACTACTGCGCTGACGTTTCTCCCATAGAAAATCTAGGGCCTTTCGTGCATACTCCTGCAATAAAGAATGATATTAACAGTGATTCAAACATTTTAGATGTTATTGGGGCAGGAGAGTCCAGGTGCCACCATAACCACTCTGAAAGGCTTTGAGCTAATATTCAGCTATATCCAAATTTACATAGTCTGTTAAAAGGGCACTAGCACCATAATCACTACAATAGCAGGTAGTGGCTATGGTCCTTAGACTGAAAAGTAGAATAGTATATTGACTTTCTTAAAGGGAAACTCCAGTGCCAGGAACAAAATCCGTTTTCCTGGCACTGCAGGTCCCCTCTCCCTCCCACCCCCCATCCTTCTCGCCGCAGCTCCTCCCAGTCTTTACGTCGGCCGGTGGGCGAGACTGATCCCGCCCACCGGCCGGGGAGACCTGATGCGCATGTGCATTAGAGCTCCCCATAGGAAAGCATTGAAAATTCTTTTCAATGCTTTCCTATGGGGAATTGAGCGACGCTGGAGGTCCTCACACAGCGTGAGGACGTCCAGCGACGGTCTAGCACAGGTTTTCTAGTAGACAGCCACTATAAAAAAAAAACTATAAAAAACTGCAATAATTACACTTGCAGGGTTAAGGGTAGTGGGAGTTGGCACCCAGACCACTCCAATAGGCAGAAGTGGTCTGGGTGCCTGGAGTGTCCCTTTAAATTCACATATATTTCCCTTTTGTTAAACAAATGAAGGCTAAAAAATATTACAATTTATAGCATCCACTAAATAACTTTGCCATAAGCCAAAAGGAGTCGAGCAATACATATAAACTACTAGTATTTGACATAGGACAAAGCCCATTTGGGTTGCTTTTAGCGATTAGGCATGCTTCTTGCTTTACATGAACAGCAATGCTTTAATTCGAAAGCCTCTTAAAGAGTTTCTCCAAGAATTATAACCACTACAGCCCGCTGATATGCTTCCAGCTTCTGCTAAGCTTCAGAAGTCAGACGCCAATCCAGTCTCCATTCATTGGCTGAGAGCGTCAGCTGACCATAGGAGTATGCATAGAATTAACTTTAGCTAGCCTAAAGTCCTTTCAAAATGAAACGCTGACAAAGTCTCCAAGCATCAGGACCACTTCAGTGATTGGAAGTGGTCACGGTGTCTGGAGACTTTGTCAGTGTTTCATTTTGAAAGGATGCACACTTGGCGTTTAACTTCACTACTGCTGGAGGTGTAAGTTCACCTCCGACAGCTTCATAGGGGAATCATTCGCTAGTCATTGAAGTGGTTATGGTGCTTGGGTAACCCTTTAAATAAGAAAATATTTATGTAAATATTTGGTTTACTTGAACGTTTTAGTCAAGAAATCTGTATTTTGCAGCACACAAAGAAGCTGCTAATAGTTAATATATATATCTGTGAATTTTCTAGTCACTGACCAGGAGTAGATTTCTGGCAAGCATGGTACATAACATAATGAAGGCATTACTAAGTTTATAATGTAACACAATCAGTATAGGAATGTATGAAAAACCTTTACTTAGATGGCACAGAAATACATTTTTCACCAACCTCAAATATTGATATCCCTGTAAATCGGCTAAGAGCAGCAAATTCTAAGATTAAGGTCCCCGCACAAGCTGTGCACGTATCTGTCTCCGTTCCTGTGCGGGCTTCTGGACGTCTGATCCCAAACTTTAAGTTAACCTGAATTAAATGTTATATAAAAGATTAGATTATGCAATTATGTATATTTAACACATTAAGGTAGAAGGTTAAAGGAGCACTATAGGGTCAGGAACACAAACATGTATTCCTGACCCTATAGTGTTAAAACCACTATCTAACCCCTTTCCCTCCCTAAAGATAGTACAATCTTACTTGTATTCAAGTCTGAAGCAGCTGCCTCTGCCTGTGAACTTCCTCTGACCTCATCAGAAGTGGTGGCCTGATCCAATCACAATGCTTCCCCATAGGATTGACAGGGACTGTCAAAGAGGCAAATCAGGGGCAGAGCCAGCACAATTCAAACACAGCCCTGGCCAATCAGCATCTCCTCACAGAGATGAATTGAATCAATGAATCTCTATGAGGAAAGTTCAGTTTCTGCATGCAGAGGGTGGAGACACTGAATGTTTGGATGCATTTTAGGTGGCCTTGACCCAGGAAGGATTTCTAACAGCCATCTAAGAGTGAATTTATCACTAGGATGTAATATAAACACTGCATTTTCTCTGAAAAGGCAGTGTTTACAGCAAAAAGCCTGAAGGTAATGATTCTACTCACCAGAACAAATTCAATAAGCTGTAGTTCTGGTGACTATAATATCCCTTTAAAGAACAGAAAACATAAAAAAGGAAGACTGATTCTAAAGTAGTGAAAACTTTGACATATGTACTGTAGTTCCCATTAACCAGGTTGGCTTTGTTTATACACTACATAAATCTAAACATAGATGAAAAATCACACAGTTTAAGGGGTAAGTTCTTCATAAATCTAAAAAGTGGCATTTTTATATTGTATGTACAGAAATAAAACAATCACGAGTCAATCACGAAAAAAAAAAAAATGACCTCACCCACGAAACTGCTTTGCTACAGTATTCAAGGTCTGGGGTGATGAATAAGTGTTTGATTATTCACAAAAGGCTATAAAACTGCATAATGCTAACTAATTTATAAAAGTGCAAATTTCTATTGAAAACTGCATATTTTTTTTAATGAAAAAAAATGCTTATGGTGTTTGGAGTATTGCTTTAATAGGCACATATTCTTAAAAGGCAACTGTCACTTCTCTGAATTTACACCATTGATTAACCCCTTAAGGACACATGACATGTGTGACATGTCATGATTCCCTTTTATTCCAGAAGTTTGGTCCTTAAGGGGTTAAAACACTGAAAATGACTTGTAAAATGTGTTAACCTATTTTGTTCTTATTAGACTCGGTTTACTTTAATATGTATTATAAAGATTAAGCAAACTACATCATAATCCAGTTCAAACAAAGCAAAGAAAGCCAGGGCATATATTACAAATGAAGAGGGGAAATAGAAACATTGTTACATCTCCCCTCTAGAATGCTGACTGCCAGTTACAATAGATAGTGCGTATAAAAGATTGACAGGGAACTAAGATGGAAGGGTCGGGTTGCAGGATAAAAGATGTGAATTTCTCCATTTAAATTACATTTTATAAAGATATTTTAGTTATAGTTAACATATTTGTTGACTATAGGAATACATAAACCGAATATTAAAAATCCTGGAAAAATGACAGTTTCCCTTTAAGACGACAAGACAGTCTTAGAATCCGTGACCTAGCAATGAAAGAGTTGGACTTCTAATGGCCATGGATACACATTTACAATGAACACCAATATATCCCTTACTAAACAAGCAACACTTATTGGTTAAAACAAAGGAGGAATATCATTTATTGTGCTATTTCCAAAAAAGCATGTACCAATTGGCAAAGGATCATTGGCATCAAAAACCAATTGAACAAGATTTCAAGTAATATTTAGAAAAACCATTTAATGCCTAGTAAGCATGGTAAACCATAACTGGTTTAAGACAAGGATAATTCATTGGACACTTCAACATACTCTTGGATAGGGGAGGCCACTAGTTGTGTTGAATGCGGGGAGAAGTTTGTAGCCGAGCTCCTTAGCCATATGTAACAGTTCATCATTGTACCAATCCATTCGCTCACCACTTTCTTTCAGCATTATGGCAAGTGAATGCCCTCCAAGGAGACCACTAGGGGTTTAAGCACAAGTGTTATATTAAATGCTATTAATCACATGAAGGAACCCTGAGACATAGATTGATGTATTCTATCATAATTAAAAATGGACAAATGTTCCCCAAAAAAAAATTAATAAATTAAGTAAAGGGAGGAGCGGTAGTATGCTACAAGTGGAAAAGCTAATTACTTCCAATATTATTAATAATAAAATATAGTTACCAATGATAAGTGCAATTATATCAATGTTCATGGACTACTGGAAGCAGGGAAATGACAGCTATTTGCTGAAAAAGAGCCTGAATGTGGCTATAGTTATCAGTGTCATTCCACTTACAGCGCCCATTACTCTAAAATCTAAATAGGTTGTAAAATTAAAATGAAGTAATGTTTTTTTACAGAGTCTCTCTTTAGCAATAGATAACAAATACGTTACTTTTCCCCCTTCGGTATCTATAAGGAAGAGTAAAAGCTTGTACACAGGTTGTTTCAAAAGACTGTCCCGGGGTTTACGCAAAGACAAGTATTTTTTCACGCTTCAGAAAGCTTTCTGTACTTTCTGTATTATGAGTCCATACAAATCTCAGAACCGAGCAGGTGGTTATTTTGCATAAAATGACTTTTGAAGTGTTAACGATTCAGATTAATTTTTTAACAAAAACAAATGTAAAATTTTCAGCTGCCTATACAGTCATTTCAAAACATGAAAGACCACAAACTATTAACATTTATAAAAATATATTTCTAGTAAAATTCTACTCATGATCTGTGTAATCCCCCTAGGTGCAAGGATTAAATATGACAAATTTAGCCTAGTGTTTAGCAGATTCTATTCTGTTGGTCTGGGTTTCCCTTAATTAACTATTCTAATGATCAGACTAGGACTCGTGGTAAAAGTAAGAATTTCTTCAGTGTTTAAACTTCAACTAAAATAAACAAGGTAGCTTTACATAGCTTAAACAGACTCTCACCTACGGACTTAAAACTGGTCTTTGTGCAATTTTTTTTATTTTATTTTTTTAAGAATGCATTTAGCTACGACCAAAAAGCTAATGCTAGAACAATGAAATAATGTTTATAATTTCTGGAATTTCTAACCTTAAAATCTAGATTGTTCTGATGAGAAAAAAAAAGGGGGTGTACACAAGGTGAACCCTTGGTTCTCTTGAAATGTCAATGCAATAGAAAAATGAGACAAAAATCACCACAGAAACCAATAGCATATTTCTGTAGGTTATTCCACTTTTGAAAAAAGAATTCAGACTTATCGGGTCTGCAACAATTTATTTTACTCCAGTTTAAATGGCATCTAATTTAGCTAAGGCAGAAAATATACAATTCTGATTAAAGCGGCTCTGCCATCTCCTCTTCAAGAATGAGTATTTCGTAAAGATTTCAGAATGACTGTGTGGAAATTCACTGACATTTCAACCCAGTCAAAAGATATTCCGAGACAAAGTAGATACTGGGATAAATGTTATTATAATTATTGATAAAAGCGCCAACAAATTCCGTAGCGTGTACAATAGCATTAAGACCCCAGAGAATAACAGAGCCAATTTAACAAGAGGATCTTTTTTTTTTTTTTTTTAAAGTCTTTCTGTCTAATATGCAGAGATTTACATCTGTCTAACATGCCCTACTTTAGAAGATAGTGAATTTGAATAGCTTTTGCAGGGTGCTAATAATCTAGAGATTAAAGTGTTACAAAGTCCAAGCTTTGAATTTCGTCAATAAACCAGAATATTTGAAAAAGAACACCAATACAGAACATCAGTGTCCGCCCACAATGACAAGTATATTACAGGGTAGAGTAATGAAATGTATGATAATGTGCAGCTGGGTAGATCTGTAGACCTAGCTACAAAAATCCATGAAAACCTTCTCTGTGCACAAAACACATACTTGAATCTAAAATGGTTTCCACAATGAAAATATCTCCCATTTTTCAGAACTAATAACTGTTATTTCCTAAATTTTAATTAAACAGCTGTGTGTGCTAACCATACATGATACTAAGTCAGGTATGAGCTAAGCAAAATGCCCTAGCTGCTAGTGGGGGGTGCACAAATATTCAAAATATATTCTGCCTGCCATTGTTCACAGATAATAGGAAAACATTTTTATTTTATTGTTTTTAACCTTGATGTAATCCTCAACATTTGCAAAGAAAATATTGTATAAACATTAATCCTTTCTCTTGTAGAACAAAAAATTAAAAATATATAAGCAGTGACCGTTACAATACACACAATTCTCAAGGCTTGCTTCATAAGTACTTACCCCAATACTCTGATGTTTGTTTCAAAAACGGACACCACAATATCATTATCTAAGTTTACATCATTGATTACTTTTCGAACAGCTTCTTCGAACAACTTGGTTTTGTTCAACACCTAAAAATATATAATAATTTTTTATTTTTTTTTAAATATATATATTTAAAGGAGAACGCCAAGGTTAAAAATAAAAATTTTGCGGCTATATTTTAGGGATTAAAGGGATCCTATAGTGCCAGGAAAACAAACCCGTATAGGTCTCGCCCTCCCATGGGGCCCCCCCTTCCGCTGGCTTGAAGGGGTTAAAGCCCCTTCAGCCACTTACCTTATTTTAGCACTGAGTTCCCTCAGCGCTGGTGACCTCTCCTCCCTCTGCCGACATCGGCTCTCGAGTGGAGCCGAATGCGCATGCGCTGCCAGAGGCGCACGCGCATTCAAATCCACATTACTCAATGCTTTCCTATGGGGATCTTATTTGACGCTGGACATACATATACACATATATATATATACACACACACATTATATATATATATATATATATATATATGTATATTTTGCATACTTACTTTGGGTGGCCACAGGAGTAGGGCTGGCATAGACAGCTAAGTAAGTCAGCTAAGCTAGCGAATGCGCATACCGCGCAGATGCGCGGTGGAGCGCTCAGTTTTTTCATAGCGCGGCATTCAATGCTGCTCTATGAAGAACCTGATTGGTGCAGCGCAAAGCCGTGCATGCGCACCAGGGAGCGATGACGCTTCTCAAAGATAAGCGTCTGATTGAGCCCTACGATTTAGTAATTTTTACGAAAAAGGAGCCGTGGCCTGGCGGGGAGCTCGGCGCTGGAATGGAGGTAAGTTTTAATGATAAAAAGTGCTTGGATTTATTTTTTTAATGGGGCAAGTTCATATAAAAGCAAGAAAGAAGGCTGGGGGAACTGTCTTTTTTGCTTTTATATGTTGACTATAGTGATCCTTTAAGTTAACTATACTTGTAAAAAGCTGATACAGCAGCAAATAAACTATTTCTAATAGAGTAGAAATTTTTATAAAATGCAAGAATATTAGGGCATTCTGGACTTCATCAACTGTTTTTCAAAAGATGGTTGTCAGTGCCTTCTGATACATGAGAGAACAGGGAACAAAATGTACCAGTTTAGTTGATTATGTCCTTAACTAAAACACCACTAAACACAGAAGTGGATTCTTACATCGCCTTTATTAGCAGCTACAATGTGTAAGTAGATTGGGGATGGCGATTTTCTGTTTGTGTTTTTGTATATAAATAAAAAAAAATTAAACTGCAAACTAGTACACTAGTATCTGAGATGCTGTGAGTACCTATCATGCTACACATATCACATACAATAAACAATCTTAATGTTAAATCTTAAATCCATGCACACTACGAACAGAGCATCATTTGAACTTTAATACAGTATTACACAATTATGACATGTCAAAAAAACAAACAAAAAAAAAAAACACATTTGTAATTACCACTAGAGTATCCAGAGTATCAATTAAGGTCAAAGAAAATCTGGAATGAAAAAGAAAAGAAACATTTTGAACCAACATTGTTTGCGTACATCTAAATGTTTACTTACAGAAGTGACTGCAAATACATGTCAGGTTAAATTTATGGTATTTTAGTAGGTCAGTGCCAAGTAAAAACAAAATAAAACCAGCGTACCATATAAAAGGTATATCCCTCAATTATTGAAAATTGCCCCCCCCCCTCCCCCTCCCCCAAGACTAACATAGCAAATGTTAAGGTTTACTGCTAGTCGAGTTAAAGTTCCTTTTCTTCCCAAAAAAAAAGTTCAACGAGGGAGGGCAAATTGATAAGGGACTGCAAAATTCCCTGTTTTGTGCAGACTGAATGGAATTAAATTAGCAATCCCACTGAGTGTTGCCTTGCTGTCTGGTACTTTATTTGCCAGCAGAACATGATGGATTTCCTAATCTCGGCTGCTTGTGCGGGGCTTTCCATGTCATCATCATTCTGTTCAACAATATCTCTGATATATTGCCATTTAAAGAGACACTGGTTTTTTTTTTTTCTTGGCAATTTAAAACATTGCATTTTCAGAGAAATTACAATCTTTAACATTTTCCTAAACTACACCTCTAGATGAGGACCTTCGATATGTTAATGTCTTCATGTTTAGTTCAAAATGTATTTCCTTGTAGCTGTTGCTTGTTATATCCCACAGGTACTGCCACTATATGCCAGGAAAAACAAAATTTTACTTACCTTAAATTATTTTTTCCTTAATATAGTGGCAGTACGAATCCCTCCCTCTTTTAATAAATTTATATTTAGCATGATATGGCCTATTGTGTCTTTTCTTTTCATTTATGGACGGTCCTGGGGTAAGTTTTTAAGTTGAAGTAGGAGGGACTATTTAAACATCTTTATTTACTTATTTACAGTTTTCTTGTCCATCAAACCTACAGGTACTGCCACTATATTAAGCAAAAAATAATTTATGGTAAGTAAAATTTCTGTTTTATTGACAACTGACAACCCAGGCCGAAAGTCCAGAGAATTTAATTTGCTAGCATTTTTTAACCCTGTAACTTTCCATGACACCGTAAAACCTGTACATAGAGGGTACTGTTTTACTCGGTAGACATCGCTAAGCACAAATATTAGTGTTTAAAAACAGTAAAACATATCACAGCAATGCATTTTCTTGCACACAAACAGCACTTTCACTAATGATATCATTGTTGTGATACATTTTACTGCTATGAAACACTAATATTTGTGTTCAGCAAAGTCTCCGAATATAACAGTACCCCCCATGTACAGATTTTTTGTAGTGTTTTTGAAAGTTACAGGGTCAAATATAAGGCTTGATTTTCTGTTTTTTCACATTTAAATTTGCCAGATTGGTTATGTTGCCTTTGCGAGCATATGGTAGCCCAGGAATGAGAATTACCCCCATGATGGCATACCATTTGCAAAAGAAGAAAACCCAAGGTATTGCAAATGGGATAATGTTTAGACTTTTTTGGTAGCCACTTAGTCACAAACACTGGCCAAAGTTAGCGTTCATAATAGTTTTTTTTGCATTTTTCACACACAAATATAAATGCTAACTTTGGCCAGTGTTTGTTTCTAAGTGGTTACTAAAAAAAAAAGACTGGACATACCCCATATTGAATACCCTGTGCTGTCTACTTTAAAAAATAAATAAATAAATAAAATGTACATGTGAGGTGAGATTCAGAGATTTACGACAGATAACCGTGTTACAATGTCACTATTGATACATTTGGAAAATATATATTTTGAAACAACGATGTCCTACTTGTACTTAAAGCACCATAACTTTCCAAAAAAGCTAAGAACCTGTTAACATTGGGTATTTCTAAACTCCGGACAAAATTTTGAAACTATTTAGCACGGGTGTTTTTTGGCGGTTGTATATGCGTACCAGATTTTGGGGGTTAAAGTTAGAAAAGTTGTAGTTTTAAAAAAAAAAAAAAAAATTCATCATATTTTTACAAATTTGTCTTATAGTAAATTTCATGATATGACGAAAATAATGGTATCTTTAGAAAGACCATTTATTGGCGAGAAAAACAGAACATAATGTGTGGGTACAGTAAATGAGTAAGAAGAAAATTACAGCAAAACACCAACACCGCAGAAATGTAAACACAGCCCTGGTCCTTAACGGTAAGAAAATTGAAAAACGGTCTGGTCACTAAGGGGTTAACTCCTAAATGGCAGATAATTGAGCAGTGAGACTGCAGGGATATGATCTATACACAAAAACTGCTTCATTAAGCTAAAATTGTTTGTGTGAGTATCGTGTCCCTTTAATGCAAACTTGTTATTCACAATTAATATATACAATAATTTAGCTTCCGGCAGTCGTGTAGGTTGTACGGCATTACATATTGGTTATGACCATGGCAACTGGGACATGTTCTTACATCCCTTTCAGTCTCACCACTGCCATTACTTTTAGTGTTACCAACTTTAGGCCAAAATAGCGAAGTTGGATTTTTTTTGTGACTAAGCCACATTGAGCTTTAAGATCCAATTTCTGCATGAGACTAAAGGGAATGGTATTGACTGAAAAGAAGGCAGAGATTATTTTAGGGGTAGAGCCATGTGATGACAGAACGGTTAAACTGGAGTATAATGGGTGTACCTAGAAAATTCTAGGGCAGGGATAGGCAACTTCAGCACTCCAGATGTTGGGGCTACATCTTCCATAATGCGCTTACACCCATAATGCTGGCAAAGCATCAGTATAAATGTAGTCCACAACATTTGGAGTGCTCAAAGTTGCCTGCCCCTTTTACGATAATATGGCTAAGTATTTAAAAGTTAGCTCAATAAATTATTTATCCTATCATTTTGTTATTTTTTTTAAAGTCAAAATAAGCTTACTGTAGAAGAGTATCAGGCCCTTCTTTTCTCTACAACAGAAAAGCAATGGAAATTTTTCTGAAGCAAATAAAGTACGGTCTGTTGGTTGTTAAGACTTGGCTTACCATAAGCAAACAGCTCTGGAAAAAAGGTATGTTCTAGGAGAAAACACCATGCACAAAATCTTTTATAAAACTTGATGGTTATTTAAGCTTAGTGACCAAACACAAAGTTTTGTGCCATTGGAAGAGACATATTTAAAGTAAATAAAACAGAACATTTGCAAACAGACAAAATAAACTTAAGACGATCACAGGCTTACTTTCCCAATGCATCATCCACATCACCCCTGCTTGGTTCTTGGCCACGTATTCTTCCTCGACACGTCAAAGGCATCAGTTCATCAGCTGGGTATGCATGTGTCTAATTGTGAGGAACAATGTTATTAATGTTATAACTTAAGTTACGTCACTAGTGGTAATGGTACGAGGAGCCTCTTAACTATATCCCACAAAGTAGTCAACATTTCTAAACAGTATGGCACTTAGCTGGCTTGCCCAGTACCTGACGTCAAGACTGTTCTTCAAATACAGCTAAAACAGAAGTTATATTATAAACTAATAACACCACACTCAAAATAGTTTGAAATCTAAGAATAGATTATTTATTTGTTGATTAGAAAAGGTTGAAAAAAATAAATAAAATAAAATAAAATAAAAAATAGATTATATAGTGTGATGCACTTATATTGCAAAAGGTGTAAAGGCATTTAAATAATAAAGGGGGAGGGGTGGAGCTAGCGCCCAATCGAAGCAGTCACATGTCCGTGGTGCTCCTCTGGCAAAGAGTGTGTTCTCAGATAAAAGAGCTGCAGAAGGAGGGCACTTACTTGGCAGACCTCGGCACAATGCACCACAGACGATGGGGCACAAAACTAAAAAGCCGAGACTGGATCGGTCTGGATATTATGTTGACATTGGGGATCTATTTCAGAGGCCGCATGGCACAGGTAGGCCAAACATGGCGGCAGACCTAGTTGATTTCTCCAATGTCTCAGAGGATCTCCCTCTACACAGCAGTGAGGATCTGAGTTACCAAGGTTTTCACCCCTAAACCTTCTACTCCCTCTAAACAGGAAGAGGACACTTCTCCACCTGTCACTGCTGCCATCCTCACTAGCCTTTTGGCAGATCTCAGGCAAAAACAGCTGCAATTACTCAGGTACTAGAGGATGCCAGGGGCTTTACTGCCCGAATGGCTGCAGTGGAGCAAGTGACACAGAATCACTCCACTCACCTCACAGAGTTAAAGAGGCAGTTGGGGGGAACTTGCCTCGGCCCAGGCCAACTTTGATCACCAACTTGCAGCCCTGGAGGACAAGAGGAAATGGAAGCAACTGAAGATCAGAGGCATCTCTGAGAGCATCACTCCAGCTGAGTTACCACATTTTCTCTGTAGGCCGTTTTTGGTCCTGCTGCCTCCTAGGCAGGCGAAGAGCATTCAGCTAGACAGCATGTTCCACCTGCCAACATCACAGCCTAGCAAGGATTCGGCCGCTGGCGACCTTCTCATAAAGTTTCAGAACGAGCAGGATAAGACTGCCTTCTTGCAAGCAACCAGGGGAGAGACCCCATACTGCTTTGAAGAGATGGAACTCACCTTTTTTGCGGTGCAGTGGAGGAAATCCCTCTGACCCTTAACGTTGGCGTTGTCTTCCCATGGCCTGAAATATAAATGGGGCTACCCACGAACCCTCATTGTTTACCACAACAAAGCTGAGCATAAAGTCACCGAAGCCTCGGAGATTGATGCAGTCTTGTCCGGCTTGGGCCTCAGTCGACCATCTCAGTCCACTTCCGCCTTTTGGGATCCAGCCAACATTGTCCCATTCACCCCTGCAGCTAATGGTGCAACAATAGTGGCGGTCACCTGAACTTAGCTGATCCAGAACAAAGGAACTGTTCTACTGTGGTTCTTTTTATTTTATTGAATTGCTTTCTGTTAATGTTGCCTTTTACTTTTAATTCCCTATGCAATGATTACACAACCTACATTGGTCGACCCGGGTACATCCCGGCTACACTAGATCCAAGTTAACATTCCTCCCACCCCCAGCTCCGATTCCTCTAGCGCACACATAAACAAATCTGTGTAGCTGTTCATACCAATATACTACTCTGTATTTCTACTGACCTGTCAGTGTTATACCTACAAAAAAATAAATAAAAAATTGTGCAGTATTCTTTACATTCCATATTGCATATACACCTTTGTCTCTGCATTTATACACATGTGTGATGTCTCAATGTTTTTACTTGTTTGCTTTGCACTACAAAAATAAGAAATGTAAAAAAATAAATAAATAATAATTTTAAAGATTAACATAATTATGTTAAAATAAGTTCCAAAAAATAAAAGTACATAAAACTTATGGGCAAAACTGTTTGTGAGCAAACATGGGGTGAAATTATTCAAAGGTTTGTGGAAACCATCAGCAATGTGAGCTAGAAAAGAATAAAAGTAATACATTCACATACATATACATAAGGACTGCAATCTAAAATCTCTTTGATTTACAAACTTTTTTGAGTACTGTATTATTGGGTTAGAACATTTCATTTTAGTTTGAATGGTGGGTTGCCTCAATACGAGCACCATCAGCCAGTTGAGTGCCAACATTTGCATATTATTTTGTAAAACAGAAGTTCCCCTTTCACATTAGATGGATCACATATGTGGACAGAATTAATTGGCTGAGAGCATCAGCCAACACTCTCAACCAATAAATTCCATTAACATAGGGATAAAATTGATACAAGGACTTCCAGTTTAGTGATATCAGAAGAAGCAGCTGGACTGCAGGTACCTGGAGGACATAATGGAGTATAAAACCATTCCAAAATAGTTTGACCAATTACTGTAGGAGAGTGCCAGTGGATTCTGGCACCATAATCACTAGATGATGCTGTAATGATTAGAGTGCTTAGAGCTTTCCCTTCGAGGTATGGAAAAGTCGCACCTTCACAGCTTGCCAGTAATAGAATAGACATTTGAACACTATAGGTGGTTTTAAATGCCAATAGAAAATAAGTCCAGCTTCACAGTCATTTCAATAGAAATTGTATGTGATTTATAGAATGCCGGGTATCAAAACAGAACAGGACATGTGATCGAAAAGTGACAATATTGTCACCACAATAAAAAAAGAAATAAAAATAAAATAAAATCCATATTTGTAAAGATCCAGTGTCTATAGAATTATGGGTATATCATATAAATTGCTAGGGCAATAATTACAAGTATTTAACAATTCCTGGTTGCAATGGAAGTCTAACAATCAGCGCTTTAAGAGCAGTGCATTAGAAAACTCTTGGAAACACGTTTTACCTGGAGGCTTACTGTGATACATTTCCAACTGGTAAAGCCGTGGGGTAAAATGCATTTTGGATACTGCAATATTATTGGTTTTAAGTAAATAAATGTGTAAGCTTTTTCACCATGTCCATTTCGATATCTTCTTCTTTGGCTATCTCTGAGCAGCTGATACAGAAATGACAGAGGTGTCACAATTATGAGTATAAATTTACTGAAGAATAACACTCACGTGGGGTAGAGCCCAAGGATCAGGCTCGTGATGTATCCACTTTGTGTTACTAGGGGTAACACTCCCTTGTAGCGTTGAAGACTGGACTACAAGGCAAGGGGCTAGAAAATAATGTATTTTTGTTCTTTTTTTGAGAATATATATATATATATATATATATATATATATATATAAATATAATTAGGTTATGGTGGGGAAAAATTGTGATTGAAAACCCCTTCCACCTGAAGTATGTGGATAGTATATATATATATATATATATATTTCCTGTCAAATAGGTAGCATTCAGTACCTTTCTAATCACAGACCACACTTTATGTTTTATGATTAAGACTTGTTGTTGGCAATTATTGTATTGTGTATTGAGGGAGAATACATACACTGGTGATTGTGTTTTTGTTTTGATTTACAAATATGTTGCACGTATTGATTATCTTTTTCTGTGTACCAGGTGAGCACAATATATAGTGCTTTAAGTATTACGCTATTAGAATGTAAGCTCATTGAGCAGGGCCTTCCACCTCTCTGTTCCTGTACGTCCAACTGTCTGGTTAAAATTACATGTCTGTTAGTCCACCCAATGTACAGCGCTACGGAATGTGATGGCGCTATATAAATAATAAAATAATAATACCAAAGTTAATACACTAGCTCTTGTCTAAATTTCTTTTATCTGTGTTTTTGGATTTACTAAGCCAAAGGGCTGCCGTTTAGGTAGTGTACTACCTTAAAGACAGAGGTGCAAAAGATCCAAGCCATCATATCAGGCTCCAATGTATGCGAGTGGTTCTAACTCATGAGAATTATATATATTTATTGACATGCACATTTACACACGCGCACCACTGTAATTAAATAAATACTTTTTGTGCGTGGTATATAGGGGGAAAGTCCACATGAGTCCACAAGCTGCTGTTTGAAAATTTTATTTGTGTGGGGGGAAAAGAGCACCATTTACACAATTATCAAGTTTGTTTTTCACTAAATTAAACTTTTGCAGATAAAAAAAAAACACAAAACAACCAATTTATACATACCATATAATTTCCATATGCGTGATCAAACATTTCCAGCACTTGACTCCTGTTACAAAAAATATAAAAATAAATATGTATTTAAACAGAAATAATTTTTTTTTTTTTTACAGTGTTAATGCAATGCCTATATATAGTAATTATAACTAAGCCACATGACCATTGATAACATGTTTCTTAAATGTAACAAAAAAAATAGTTGGGCTGACTTTGCCTATTATGGTTCATTAAAAGCTTTTCAAAGGCAATTTTGAATGGTAAAATAAATGAATAATAAAAAAAGAAGTGGCCTCCCTAGACACCCATCGCTATGTCTCTCCTCTACATTTTGGCAAATGTGGAAGCATTCAAATGAGCATCAATGGGCAGCCAAAAAATAAATAAAAATGTACATATATTTACTCACATATTGGTTTCATAACCTCACTTTGACTAACAATGCAGTTGTGTTCTTCATAAAATAACCCTCCCCCCTTTAATACTTTGTGATTTTTGTTTAATCTCTATTAACTTCTTAAAGGAACACCATAGGGTCAGTAACACAAAAATGTTTTCCTGACCCTATAGTGTTAAAACCCCCATCTAGCGCTTCCCCCTTTCCCTCTCCCCATGCCTCTCTAAATATATTTTATTCTAGTCTACTGCTGCTGGCTCTACCCCTGATCTGCCTGCTTGACTGGCATCATCAGAAGTGGTGTTCTGAGTCGATCACAATGCTTTTCCATAGGATTGGCTGAGACTGTCAACGAGGTAGATCAGAGGCAGAGCCAGCACAAGTCAAACACAGCCCTGGCCAATCAGCATCTCCTCATAGAGATGCATTGAATTAATGCATCTCTATGAGTAAAGTTCTGTGTCTCTATGCAGAGGGTGGAAACACTGACTGTCAATGCTGCACAGTGTGAAAAGACCATGTTTACTGCAAAAAAAGTCTGAAGGGAATGATTACACTCACCAGAACAAATACAATAAGCTGTAGTTCTGGTGACTATAGTGTCCCTTTAAAATTTCTCTGTTTCTTTAAAGGGACACTCCACTACCCAAATATATAAAAAAAAAAAAAAATACAATACCTATTTAGTAGATATACCCTACTAAAACATGCAGGTATTTAAGTATGCATTTTTTAATTTGGGGTAAACCTAAAAACAGCTTGCAAACCTTTGGTAGCTTTCCCTTTTTTTCCCCCTTCACAGACTGACAATCTCATAGTAGCCTCTGATTTAGAGCCGCATGCCAGTTCTTAGCCAGGGAAGCAGAGGTAAACTGCACACTGATGGACTCACAGGCTGGGGGAAAGGCATACCACTTCCATTAGCTCTGTGGAGCTAACAGAATCCAAAGATAACCAACCAAGCTTTCTGAGTGACAGTCAGGGAGGTGTTTCTGCAATTATTTGTGAAAGTGCAGATTTGAAACACTAATCAGCACTAAATGAACATATTCTAATACATAAAGCATTTCAGCAAACTTTGTGTGTGAAGGGTTCCTTTAATCTTAAAACCATCAAATTGCCTAGTAGATCTCTTTTAGTATAGACAATTTGTTCTAATAACACGTTTAAACCTCTTTAGTTTAGAAAAAAATCTTGCCTCAGAGAAAATAAATAACATTATAAAAATATATCCAGGGCCAATACAAACCATTGTGTGGAAACCTATTCACAAACCGGACTTTACATAGGACACGAGGTCATGCGTTTAAACTGGAAGAAAGAAGATTTTGTCTAAGGCAAAGAAAAGGTGTTTTTTATTGTAAGAACAATAAGAATGTGGAATTCTCTGCCTGAAGAAGTGGTTTTATCAGAGTCTGTGCAGATGTTTAAACAGCAACTAGATGCATACTTGCAAAAACATAATATTCAATAATATAATTTTTCAACTGTAGGGTAATAGCTTATTGATAAAAGGATAAATCTGACTGCCATTCTGGGGTCAAGAAGGAATTTTTCACCCTAGTTTGTTGCAAAATTGTAAGTGCTTTAAACTTGTTTTTTTGCCTTCTTTTGAATCAACAGCAAAAAACGATGTGCGGAAGGCTACACATGATGGAAACAGTTCTCTTTTCGGCCTATGTAACTATCTATCTATACAATGTGCTTGCCAAATTCCTTGCAAATGCATAACTGGAAGGATATCCCCATTTATTATTTTCAGAGTTTCGTAATTGTTACTACTATGTAATCGGAACAGCATTAACAATGCGGAGCCCACTGTTATACAAACATACCAATGATGTAATGAAGTCTGCTGTAAATAGTGCTTATATACTTTTAAACAGTTTTAAGATAAGTCAACAACACAAGTTTTAATATTCAACTTTAAATTAAAAAAAAAAATTTTTAAAAAAATTGTTAAATAAAAACTAAGCCATAAACCTCACACACAATAAAACATTATGATCCAACATGTGGATGCCTAGATTACCCCTTAAAGTCTAAAAGAATGGCTGGATTTGGCTTGAAATGAGCTTGCGTTTGTGTTCTTCGGTGTCATTTCAAAATGTTCAAATTCAGCAAAAAACAGCCAACATTTTCAAGGATACATGACAACTTGACACCATCTGCAAGATTCCTGTCCTGAATTGCCCACTGCAGTTTTAACCTTACTGTATTTATTAATATTTATGATGTGTCTTATTGTTCCCATTTTCATGGCACTGTTCAGGAGACTGAATTCAATGACAAAGTATTGTACACGTTACTCATTGAGTCTTACCACGTTTTCAATAATGTGAAACTAAAGCATGTGTGCATAAATGTGTGAAATCAAACAGCTGTGACTGTCAAGGTTATCCAATATACAAATACATATCAAACAACACATACAGAAAGTAAGAACTATCACAAAAAAGGGGGGTGGGGGAATGCGTATATGTATTTATGCTGTGAAGTCGTAGTTTGCATAAAGTGGGCACTGCTGTTCACTAGGCACGGATATATAGCATTAGTACCCATGCTCATCACATCAGTGTAAGGGGGTCTCAATCATTGTCTCAGTATAAAGTTATTCCTTATAGCTGCAAAGATAAAAAAATAAAAAAAAGCTACAAAATAATCATGTGTTACATGTGTATTAGCACCTCCAGTGAAATAATGGAGGGCAGGCATGGCTGACAACACGCAGGTTGCAGCAAATTCAGTGGGTGCAAACGTATCTTTCAATATGTTCATTTTATTTCACATTTTTAATGCATTTTCCCTCCTCCTACAAAGGACACTTCACGTAAAGGGAATACGGAGTAATTTAGCCACACAAAAAAGAAGGCAAAAAAAAAAAAGAAACAGTTTGAGGCACTTCCAATTTTTCAACAAACTAGTAAAAAAAACAAAAAACAAAAAAACACACACCTTCTTGATCCCAGAATAGCAGCCAGATTTATCCTTGGATCAGGAAGCTATTACCCTACAGTTGAAAAATGATATCCTTGAATATTACGTTTTTGCAAGTATATGCATATAGTTGCTGTTTAAACATCAGTACGGACTCTGAGAAAACAACTTCTTCAGGCAGAAAATTTCACATCCTTATTGTTTTTTTGGTAAACAAAACCTTTTCTTTGCCTTAGACTAAATCTTCTTTCTTCCAGTCTAAATACATGACCTTGTGTCCGATGTATAGTCTTGTTTGCGTACAAAGACTACTGACACATAACTCGCAAATCGTGATTAGTTATATTTCCTGCTAGTGGAAGTTGCTACCGTTTAAGATGCAGAACCAATGCCCCCATGTAACTTTATGATTTTCGTGCACGATATAAAAGTCTCTTTATTAACAGTCTGCAAAAATATTTTAATTAAAAAGAAACCCAACTAGAGCTATGCACTTAGTAGTAGTATTTTGGAAGGGTACTCTGCAATGTTGGATGTCTAACCCATCTAGATAAAATGACACTTTGGAATCCACATACAGCATGGAAAAAATCTACACCAGGGATGCCCAAAAGATAGATCCCCAGATGTTTGAAAACTACAACTTCCGTGATCCGTCTGGGGATCTACCTTTTGGGCACTCCTGATCAACACCATATCTTTAAAGGACCACTATAGGCATCCAGACCACTTCAGCTTAATGAAGTGGTCTGGATGCCAGGTCCATCTAGGTTTAACTCTGCCTGCCAGGTCCATCTAGGTTTAACCCTGCTATGTTTACATATCGGTTAATCCAGCCTCTAGTCTCATTGACAGCCGCTAGAGGCACTTCTCACTGTGATTTTCACAGTGAGAAGACACCAGCGTCCATAGGAAAGCATTGAGAAATCCTTTCCATTGGACTGACTGAATGCACGGCTGTAGCTGCGCATGCGCATTCAGCAGATGATGTCGGAAGAGGGAGGAGAGTCTCCAGTGCCGAGGGAACCCGGCACTGGAGAAAGGTAAGCATTTAACACCTTCCTCCCCTTAGAAGTCGGCAGGAGGGGGACCCTGAAGGTGGGGGGGTCCTATTAACACTATAGTGCCAGGAAAACGAGTTTGTTTTCCTGGCACTATAGCGGTCCTTTAAAAACATTAAAAAAAAAAAATTGTTTCAAACAGTGCAGCACAGTTTCAGCATAAAAACATGGCTGTATATTTCATGTTTTAAAGGATAACTGTAGCTTTAGAAAAACAAACAAGTTTTCCTGGCACTATAATGTTCTAGTTTGTAAAAACAGCAATGTTTTTCAATGCAGGGTTAACATGACGGCTTCCCTTTACCGGCTCTGTTCTTTATCGCTTTAACAAGTACTGTTAGATAAAGTACACAGCCTTTAATTCTGCTTGAATTTATATGACAGCAGTATTATTATCAGCATTTATATAGCACCAACATACTCTGCAGAAATTTATAATTATCAAACAAAGATAGGAAGGATATATCTTTAGGTGTCTTGCCCAGGGACTTACTTGAGATGGTTTGATTGGGAGTGGGTTATGATGATTCATTTAAAAGCTGCATTATATGAAGCAATAATTTAACAAATTTTCTTTTCTCTTATAAATAGCTTTTAAGGGAAACAGTCAATATAATTTCACATGTCACAGCAAATCTTAACACATGCTACTAAGCAAGGCAAGTAGTAATATCCATAGCTATTTTGTTTGGAAAATGTGGGTTGTTGGGTGCTAGTTAGAGTGTTTTGAAGTGATCGGGGTGCCTGAAGTCTGTATGATTTCGCTATGAAACATTGCACATACAGAGTTTAGCCCCTTTGCTGCCCGAGGTGTAACTTCACCTCTGGTAGCATCACTGGGGCATCATTAGCCAGCGTGAAATAAGAGAGCAATCAGCTGACAATCTAAGCCAATGGGTGCGGATGGGATCGCATTTGGCTTCTGCAGCAAATCAGAGGAAGTAGGACTATGGGCACCCAGCAGGGAGCCAGGTAAGAGGGCAAACTATCGCAAAACAGTTTGCCCCATTTTGGTAAACTGGGCCAGGATACTTCTGGCATCATACCCACTACAGTGATCAGTAATGGTTACAATAACCCTTTAAAAGCATGTATGTCACTTCTGTTTTCCTTAAACATGGGAATGGTGGTGACGTAGCCCAAATATGAATGGATAATGAATTCTTCATCTCGGTAGCAGCTGAGGGGTCATGTTTTAGGAGTCTGAACAGCAACTTTCCCACCAAAATCAACAGCTTTCAATTCACTGTTAAGTGAATAAAACCCACATAATTTAATGTTTCTTTTAAGCTTGTGTGAATCATACACCCTATCCAATTAAAATTATTAAAGGAATACTCCAGAAACCATAACCACTACAGATAGATGCAGTGGTTATGCACCTTGATTTACTACTTCCACTTTTAATGGTTATGGTTTCTGGAGTATATAAGCAAACTGTTTTCAAACAGTTATTCCACCTGGGGTCTGCCAGGAGCCACACACGACCTCCGTTACCATGGCCAAAGAGAAGAAAGTTCCTCAGCCAGAACTTACCTTAGCCCTCCTGAGCTAAGTTCTGAAATGCTCACGAGACTCATCTTGCTGGAGGGGCAGGGAGATCAGGCTGAATGGAGGACATGGGATATACAGAGTGGCAGGGGTGCTGGTGGGATGGGAAAATTCCACAGAATACACAGTTACCCGTAACTCTTGATCCAGTCTGGCTAATGAATCACCAATGACACGACCAGTGATGGAATTACACTTCCAGTAGTAGAGGGGTTAAAGTCTGTATATGCAACGTTTCATAGTGAAAGGCAGCACATAGATTCTAATCATCATGGCCATGTCAAACCACTAAAGTCAAGCCTTTAATGATACTCTGTAATGATGCAACAGGATTTCACCTTCTATTCAGAATCCGTTTAGAGAAAAAAAAAAAAAAAATTGATATTCTTCAGATATGTCCCCATATCTACAGTCAGACTACCATAAAAACAAAATGAGAGCCAAACTAAATTATACAGGGCTCTCATCTCAAAAGAGAAAGAGCGTGCAAGCAAAACAAACTGATAAACCTCCCCATGAAATCTACACATTGGATATACCTCACAGGACTGCACCCTCTAATTCACTTCTACTTAAAGGAACACTGTAGAGCTAGGAATACAAACGTGTATGCTATAGTGTCCTAGAATACCAGCCACCCCCACCCCATCCTGTAATGGTTAAAAGGGTAAATTACTTTGCTTTTATCCCATGCCGCACTGCCCTCTTTGCGGATGAACCAGACTTCATCAAATTTGATTATTATGAGAAAGCTTTGGATTGACTGAAATAAAGCAGTGAGAGGCTAGCGCACATGTATGGAAAAACTACAAACCGCTCTATATGTTAATTCTCCATAATTTGTTGGGACTGTAGAATCAACAAGGATGGATCCTTCATACAAATGTGGCGCCTCTGTCCACATATTGTACCTTTTATGGCAAAAAATTGCAGATTCCATTAAAACTGTTACAGAATTGTAATTAAAGCAGATTTTGCAAGAGATTGACAATTACATAAGCCTTAATTGTCACCACTTTGTTTCATGTATATCTCTTCATTGCAAGAGCTTTTCATGAAAAGTATGTCATTAGGAATACGTCAGAAAGTGACACAGCTGCTTTGAGTTCCCTCCAGAGATATTTCTCCTTCAACGAACTGAAATTTCCAGCCCCAAATCTAAAGTCGTTATTATTTCACTTACCACAAATTAATTTCTTATAGCAGTCAAATTGAAATAAACTTTTCCCCCCTAAGTACAAAATGGATACAGAAAGTAAAATCTTTTGGGGTCCTGGTGAAAGTCAAACAGGCAATATTGATGAAGTATCGCCCATATAGGTAGATCTAACATTCTTGGATAGTATTTCCATCCGCCTTTACAACCACCTCCCACGTCATAGCGTTCTGATATATGACCATAAGCGGCATCTATGTGGTTATATTCCAAATCATTACAAATATATTCTGTCTTTACTACCCCTGCTTGGTGCCTTGAAAACATGCATGACAAGGTAATGTTTTTCTACATACTGTGATAACACCAATGATATGGATATGTACTATCCAATGTATTATGACAAGTAAAAAAAAAATATATCACTTTGATTTGTCACTATATATTGTTCTATTTGGCCTACATTATTCATGCATCGGCTTTATTTTCTTCAATAAAATGAAAAGGAAAAGAAAAAGCATCATTCTATGATTCAACATACTTTTATAAAAAAGGTTGATGTACCCAAATACAGGGCAACAGTCTATGGGTAAAATTTATGACACAAAATGCTAAATAAGTTGCAATCGTCACAGAAACCAACAGAATGTTGCAACATTTAACGCTTTGCGCTCAAAATAATACCCGTTAGGACGACTTATATCTTCTTATATGTATCAGAGCAAGTACCTATTTCCATTGTGAACATCATTAGTATTTAAACAGGTGCTTGTGGCTCCTACACAGGTACACCAGAACACTAATCCAGAAATGTCACGTTCGTAATTAAACCATTTACACCTTACCTTAGCAACCCAGATATTTGTAAAACTACATTCCCTAGTATGCACAACCAACTAGGGGATTGCTGGAAAGGGGGCATATGCCCATCAAGCCACTAGGATAGAGTGGATTGTGGGCTACTGCATTACATCACAATACTCGAAAATATTATGTAACAGAATCATTGTACTTTTATTGTATTTAAGTTCAAGCAGTATCAGTATAAAACATGTCATATTATACTGAGAAAATATGGTATGAGGGTGTGCTGGTTTGTTCTCAAATTGGGCTGTTTGTCTTTATCCCAGAGCCAAATACAGACAGCTCTCCCCTGCCTCCAGCACAAATAACAGTCAATTGTAGTTCACAAATATTTGTGTGCATGGGTAGTGTTCACTGTATTAACCAAGGACATGAGTGATATTTCTCAGAAGGACCTCCAGCTGTTGTGGACTACATTTCCCATGTACCCCCAGGAGAATGTCCACACCAGCTGGACCCAAACAATGGCTGAACATGTAAGGAAATGTAACCAAGATCTGAAGGGGCCATGGCAGTAAGGCAGGGCAGGGCTAACCCTTAAAGCACTGCAGAGGTAGCTAATCTCTGGCACACCTATTCACATGGACTACATTTCACACAATGCTTAGCGAAGCCAAACTCGGCACCATCTGGAATCCTTACCCCAGCCTGGTTAAACAATTACCTGAGCTGAGTTTTCTCTTCCTTGGTCATGGCAGCTTGTACAGTCCGGAGTACGGCCACACACAATATGAAGGAGAACAGTAAGCTCCTCAGCCCAGCCAGTGTTAAAGTTAACCAGCCCATGGCCACACACTATGAGTCCTTCTGCGGCTGCTACACCTCTGCTGTGCACATCCTGCTGATCACACAGGGACAAGGCCTACACAATCCCCGGTCTTGCCAGGCAGCTTTCCCACTCCGAGCTCCACGGACTCACGCTCAGCTCGCCTTCCAGTTCCGGCTTTCAGCTGCTGGTGTGACGTGGAGGCATGGAACGCGTCGTAGCCAATCACAGCGGCGATGGCCCGGTGACATCACGGGTTTGACGTGGACCCGGAGATCCGGTGAAGTAAGGGCAGAGGGGGACTGCTTCGCTTGCCAGTCACGTGACAGGCAGTCTCAGTGCCTGGCAGGTCACAGCAGGGATTCCAACCCACGCCCACCGTGTTGTCATACAGATACATGGAAAGTGATGCCGTGTAAATACCCCTGCAGACAGGGACTTTAATAATTAATCATGGAAGCTTGTCAGTGCACCAGCAGCAGTCACATGTTATAAGTCTACAGAAAAACATGGGGGATTTGCAAAACTTTAAAAAAAAAAAAAATGTCAAAGTATAGTTGGCTTCTTATTCAGCTAACTTTAAATTCAATGTGACTTCTTCCAACCAACTTCCTATTCAGTAAACTATGTAATCATTCAAACAAACCTGTATAAATATGTGTGTGTATATACATATATAAATATATATAAATAACATAATAATAATATACCTGTATATACAAAAATAGGTAAGTAGCTTGGCACTCACCCTTTCTCCTGCAGTGTAGTTTAATGCTCTGGTGCAATCCCACGTTAGCAGATATATATACCTTGAAAAGAGATGCACTCTCCGGTCTTTTATAAACAAAATACTATTTTTAATACAAATGTCAGTTTACATTCAGCTTGATCGACGTTTCAACCCGTTCGGGTCTTTCTCAAGATCTTGAGAAAGGGAGGTTCTCCCGAAAGCTTGTCATTAAAAAATTCTGTTAGTCCAATAAAAAAAAGGTATTACAAGATACAAATTTTATCTGTTTTTTACATCTACATCGCTGGACTAATACGGCTACAATCTCTACTTAAACACTATATATTTATATATATGATGAAAGTTTGCAATGTTGAACTGAAATGTTGATTTTTATTTGAGCATTAAAAGTTTTACTTTGGAAAAAAGACCTTGGAGTGCTATCTACTTGAAGATTGCTTTATATATATATATATATATATATATAAACCAACAAGAAGGAAGGCTGCTCTCCAGACTTAAAACAAAAAAGTTTATTCAAATTATATTAAAAAACACGACCAACGTTTCGGTCCCCGTTCGGGACCTTCCTCAGGGTCAAAAATAGGACAACAAGACAACATTTTTGACCCTGAGGAAGGTCCCGAACGGGGACCGAAACGTTGGTCGTGTTTTTTAATATAATTTGAATAAACATTTTTGTTTTAAGTCCGGAGAGCAGCCTTCCTTCTTGTTGGTTTTTACATATCTTGGAGCTCTGGTGGTGCCCCGGCATTGGACTATCTTGTAAGCGTGAGTGCAGGGGAAACATCTATTTTTATATATATATATATATTTATTTTTTTTATTGCACATTGCATACATGCATTAATTCCTACTCATAACATGGAATATTTGCACCAAACAAAGCCAAACTCCTATCAAAATACAAATGAAGCTTGACCCTTTTCCCAATTTATATTTCACTTTATCTGTTGATATCTCTCTTACATGGAGGAAGAGGTTGAGAAACCTATGATTGGGGAGATCTTTGGTCTTTAAAGGATATCATAAACTTAAAGGAACACCCCGTGTACTATTTTTGTTTAAAATTCTTTATTTATTTTGCATAAGAAAAATGTCACTTAACCTTCCAAGTCATATTACTTTATCAAAGAGGCAATAAGATCACATTGAAGATATTAATACATGTGCTCATGAGGTAAACATGCCCATGTATACAGTATGATCATGTCATGTCAATATTCTTAGAAAAATATCAATCCACTCTGGGTACCCCTTTGGAGGTGACCACAGGAAGCTTAAATTGAGGAGTCTCTTGAAGTTTATACTGCAAGTATTTTTTTTTTTTAATTCTTTATTTTTCCGTGCATTTCTTAAGTCAAACGTTGTACATTAACAATTTAGTTAAGTTTAGTATACATGCGTTACAAGAGAGAAACATTGCACATTTTTTTTTTAATAACAGGTATAATCTAGGCTAAGTATCAGGAGGGCCTACTATGTGTCTGATTACAAGCAAGATTGTTTCCTACTTAGTACTTAAGATATCATATATGCTCTGAGTGGTAGAATCAAGGAGAGTGGAGTGTGCCCTGGCATATATGTGTGTGTTGTGCCACAACAGGATCTAGCATGTGTATTGTGCGTGCATAGTCGTGAGATCAGAGAGTAGTTGGGTGCTATGCATTGAGTGGAGTACCCCTAACCAAGGGGGCGGCGGGTGGAACGAATGTGGTGTGAAAGGTACTTGCCCTGCTGGGTCTGTGGTTCTAACTGCCCTTGAGAGGTATAACAGGTTGGGTTTGGTGATCTCAGGTGATAATATAACATTTTACATCATAGATTAGCCTGAAATGAGCGGCAACAAAAAGAAAAGAGAAAAGGAGTGCATAAGTAACCAAAAAGAAAACCTTGAGGTATCAAAGCATAACTGTAGCGTCTCTATAACTTTCAGGTCCATTACCTGTGCAAGATGTGTGCTTCCTTTGGCTGTGTGTACATCCGGCCCGAGAGGCTCTGGCCCCGTCTGCACTGTCATGTTGCGGCTGCCTGGGAGCTTTGGGCTTTTGGGACAAAGGGTACTACATGTTCAGGGTCCCATGTCTCTGAGGTTTGGCCGGTGTCTGAGGTCCTCAGTCCCAGTGCCAGGAGGAAGGTGGGTGCTTCCTCCATTGATGAGATGGAGTGTGTGGCTCCGTTATGTTGCACCGTCATGGATCTTCCTGTCCCCCATCTGTAGGTCATTCCTGTTGTTTGTTGGTGTCTTGTAACCGGAGCAAGGGTTTTTTTCACCATATGAGTGTGCCTTTTGTTAGGTCCTGAAAGAATGTAAGAGATTGAAGGTCAGAGGTGTTCTTCCCCTGAGTGCCGACATGATTTGGGTTTTGTCAGGAACGGTTAGGCATCTGAGAATGACGTCTCGAGCACTGTTGGGTGGCAGTTTGGTGTTGCTGGGCAGGCGATATACCCCCTCTATGGACAGCTTTTTGGCCATGGCTTGAGGTAGTATGGTTGCCAGCAAGCGTCTTATGTAGTGGGGTAATTCCTCCCCTGAGATTGCCGCGGGTATTCCCCTTATCTTGATGTGAGTGCGGCGTTGCCTGTCCTCTATGGCAGTAACCTGGGCTGTCAGGGCTCATTGCTGGGTCCAGACCTGATGTACTGAGTCTTGTAGGGTGGACAGGTGGCCCTGTAGGTCAGATATGCTCTCTTCTGAGGCTTTCACCCGGTCTTTGATGGCTGTTACCTCTGTCCTGATGGGAGCAAGTTCCACTGCCAGCGTTTTCTGGATCTCCGCCAGTAAGATCTTTAGATCGTGTTTGGTGGTAGTTGTCGAGTCTGTGGGGGAATCCAGGGATGTTGCTGGTGTTGTTAGGGGGACCGGAGACTCCTCTAGCGTGTGTTGTTCGGGCGGGTGGGCATGCGGAGCGTTTCGCGGGTCTTCCGCTGGAGCGGACTTTGGTTGTGTAAGCCTTTGCAGCATGGCTCCAATGTCCCTGGTGTCTGCTGCCGTGATAGGCTTTTGGGAGCGTCTTCCCATAGCTGGCTTGTGGGTTAGAGGGAGGGATGTCGTGGGTGCCAGTTCCGTGCCCGTTCCCCTCTCTGTGGGTCTAGCCAGCAGTGCTTCCAGGTTTGGTATGGTCAGCGTGGGGTAGGCCCCAATTTTTCGCCTCCGTTTGGGCTGGTTGGGTGCCAAGAAAAATGGCATCGTGTGGTATTGGGTGATACAAGGTTTGTTGCTCGGTCCAGATGACACCTTGAGATGGCTGGATGGGCTTTTGGTAGATCGATTTTCAATGGATTTCGAGTCTTTTTTTGGGAGCTGGCCAGAATGGCGTCTGTTCCCCCTATACTGCAAGTATTTTTATATGTCAATATTCTTGACTGTTGTATCGGTGCCTTTTTATTAATTTTACGCAACTTCATAAAATTCTATAACAAGAAAAAAATAACACTGTAGAAGGGAAGGGGAGACGGCGATGAAGGGATGCCACGGCGTGATGGAAAACTCCCATTAGGGTCAATACTTTGTGATTGTATGTGTCCTTGTACTCCTGCCAAGGCTCCCACATTTTATAAAACAAGGTAAGGGAGTTGTGTTTCGCAGCTGTTAATTGGTCCATTAAGTGGTTTTTACTTTAACCTCAATAATCGATGGGGCACTTTTTTTATCCATTTCGCTGGATACCATGTCAACGCTCCGCAGCACGCAGGCAAGGCTCGCGACAGTTAGGGAGAAAGAGAGAGGATATGCTGTAAAGTGAAGATACCGGAGTGTGCTGGCCTTCTGTAAAAGCAACAACACATGTGCTCTTTTCCCCCCACAGAATGCAGCACCCCACCCCCCTTATTTTACACAACACTTACACACACTACATCCTTACACAAATACACACTCTGCATTCACTCTACACACTGCCTCCACTACACAAACACACACTCTGCATTCACTGTACACACACTGCCTCCACTACACAAACACACACCCTGCATTCACTATACACACTTTGCATTCACAATACACACACTGCATTCACTATGCGCGCTGCATCTAATACACACACACTACATCCACTAAAGAAACACACACTCTGCATTCCTTATACAAACTCTGTATTCACTATACACACTCTGCATTCACTATACACACACTCTGCATTTATTATACACACAAACATGACATCCGCTACACAAACACACACTCCATCCACTATACACACTTTGCATTCAGTGTACACACACTCCATCCACTACACAAACACACACTCGGCATTCACTATACACGCAAACATTACATCCACTACACAAATACACATTCTGCATTCACTATACACACGAACATTACATCCACTACACAAACGCACACTATGCATTCACTGTATACACTCTGCATTCGCTGTGCACACACTCCACCCACTACACAAACACACACTCTCATACACATTCTGCATTGACTATACACACACTCAGCATTTACTATACACACTGCATCTAATACACACAAACATGACATACACTACACAAACACACACCCTGCATTCACTATACACACAAATATTACATCCACTACACAAACACGCACTCTGTATTCACTTTACACACTCTGCATTCACTGTACACACACTCCATCCACTACACAAACACATACTCTGCATTCACTATACACACAAACATTACATCCACTATACAAACACACACTCTGCATTCACTTTACACACTCTGCAATCACTGTACACACACTCCATCCACTACACAAACACATACTCTGCATTCACTATACACACGAACATTACAGCCACCACACAAACACACACTCTGAATTCATTGTACACACACTCCATCCACTACACAAACACACACTCTCATTCACTATACACACTGTGTAACAGTTACTTTAAATAGTTCACTTCGGGGGCGTGGCTTGGTGCCTGAACTGAATGGACGCACACTCGTGAAGCTCCCGTAGTTCAGGCACTTTGGAGCGAAAATAACCGACCTAACGAGCAATAAACAGTACACTACGCCCTACCATGTCACAGAGACTGAAGGGCAAGGCCACCAAAACGGACCGGGAGTCCTTCTTTCTGGCGAGGACCGCCGAAACGAAAGCGCGGAACGGACACGGCCCGAGCAAAGATGGCGCCGCGAGGGAAACCCGAGAGGGCTCGGTGTCACCACCTGCCTCACCCTCCTCTGCAGCAGAAGAAGGACCCCTCATGATCAGCACCATGCGGCTTATGCTTGCTGAGCTCACGGAAAACTTGCAAACGAGCATGAAAACTCAACTGCAAGCCCTGGCAGCAGACCTCCGCAAGGATATCACTGAGGTAGGCCAGCGCACCTCCCACATGGAAAATAAGATGGACGAATTCGCAGAGGCTCACAATAGTTTAGCTGACAGGGTGCAGGACTTTGAAAACTCCCTTAATAATTACCACCTCAAACTAGCAGATCTTGAAGACAGGTCCAGGAGAAATAATATACGCATCCGGGGTATTCCGGAGACAGTTGCCCCTAAGGACCTAGAAAACTACCTGATGGATATGTTTCAACGCCTAACCCCCGCAATACACCCGGACCAGCTTATAGTAGACCGGGCACATATGCTACGACGCCCAAAACATCTCCCTCCAACGACCGAGAGAGATGTCATCGCCCGAGTGCATTTCTATCATACCAAAGAGCAGCTGATGAAAGCCAGCAGATCCTCAGACATGCCAGACCCCTATAGCCGAATCAAGCTCTTTGCGGACTTATCTGCAGCAACGCTACAATTTAGGAAGAACCTAACCCCAGTTACATCCACACTGCGAGACCACAACATCGCTTACCGATGGGGATACCCTGCCAAGCTCCTGATTCACCACAGAGATGCCTTACACGCCATCCCAACGCTGGAACTAGGTATCACCAAGCTAAAATCCTGGGGCCTCCAGACACCAGAAGCGCACCAACATCACCCTTCCAAGGTCCCAAGACTGTCCCCGGAGTGGACCGTGAACTGACCCACGAAGAGAATGCCTTCTGCCAGAAATGTGGTAAATAGTTCACTTCACTTTCCAATCTATCTTAATCTTTAAGAGTCTAATTAAAGTTCATGGATCCACCTATTTAAACCTCCAACTTCAATGCAGGTACCTTTCTACTAAGTACCAGTTCCCCTCCAAGTTAAATCCCAGTTAAAATTATTTGCCTTTTACTTGTTACCGACCCAGATTGGACTTTGACACTTCTTACGGATTCTCCTTATTATTCTCCTTATTATTAATTGTTGCCAAACCGGACTGGATTTAACCCTTCTCCTGGATATTCCTATATACTGATTTACTGTTGCCAAACCGGATTGGACTTCAACAAACCTTCTGGATTTTCCCTATTTTATTCAAAGCAACCGGATTATCACCTAAATATTGCTCTCAGTCCTGGTAATTATACTTTATTCTCCCAGACCTGGTACTCATACTGGTGAGTAGTCTGTATTTTAATATGTTTGACAAATCTATTGTTTAAAATATTACAGATTAATTGTGCCCCCAAAAATTGTCAAACCTTTTTAAATGGAGACTACTGCCTCTATACAGGCTTTTCAAGCCATACAAACCAGAGTTGCTTTACTCGCACACTCTATTGAAGAAGTCCATTTAATAGTAAACGATATTCAATTACAAGTTGATACTTTTAAATTACAAGCTACTGCACACACTCCTGAGCCAAGAATTTACCTCCTACAAAATTTAATGGAGCTAGAACTTCGTATAGTTTTTTTCTCCAACCAAGAACTTACTTTAAAGGGAGACTGTAGGCACCAAGTAGGCATGTGCATGGGGAAAATTTTCGGTTCGATTCGGCATTCGGGAATTTGGCACTTCAACACTTTGGAATTTCTGGACTTCGGCACTTCGGGACTTCTCTTGCAGCCGGTTAGTAGATAACTCCCTAATTCCCACGGTATTAGGGAGTTATCTACCAAAAGGCTGAAAGACCTAAATTGGTCTTTCAGCCAAATTTACTAATACTAAGTAAAAATTACTTAGTATTCGTACATTTTGCCCCTACTCACTATACCGCGAGTAGGGGCATGTCTATTAAACAGTGGGGGCCCTAAAGTAAAAATATGGGGGGGCTTATTGTCCTCTCCCCCCGGCCCCCACCCCTGAGCGGTGGGTGGGGGCCCTTTAGTAAAATAAGGGGGGGGACCTAATGTCCCCCCACCTGGCCCCCACCCCTGAGCGGTGGGGTCCCTAAATACTAATAAGGGGGGGTCCTAATGTCCTCCCCCCTGGCCCCCACCCCTGAGCGGCGGGTGGGGGCCCTAAATACTAATAAGGGGGGGACCTAATGTTCTCCCCCTGAGCGGCGGGTAGGGGCCCTAAATTGGAATAAGGGGGGGCCTAATGTCCTCCCCCTGGCCCCCACCCCTGAGCATCAGGTGGGGGCCCTAAATACTAATAAGGGGGGGGAACCTATTGCCCCCCTGGCCCCCAGCCCTGAGCAGCGGGTGGGGACTCTAAAGTAAAATGATGGGGGGGGGGGGACCTATTGTCCTCCCCCGGCCCCCACCCCTGAGCGGTGGATGGGGCCCCTGAATACTAATAAGGGGGGAACCTAATGTCCTCCCCCCTGGCCCCAACCCCTGAGTGGTTCCAAAGAACTTTCCCACGCTGTGTAAAATGACACAGAGCACTCTGATTGGTAGATTTTAAGCCAACCAATCAGAGTGCTGTGACAGGTAAATGTAGAGACTTACCTGTCAGTCTCTTCATTTACCTGTCAAAGCACTCTGATTGGATGGCCTAAACCCACCAATCAGAGTGCTCTGAGCCTAACTGCAGGGCGGGGCAAGGCTTTATAAGCCTTCCCTCACCCTGCAGAGCTCACTCTGCACGGAGCCCTCGCCAGGTGAAGATGGACCTCCAGCATCAGATTTTCCCCATAGATAAGCATTGAATAATGCTTTCCTATGGGGTTGTCTAATGTGCGTGTGTACGGCGGGGGAGGAGTGTAGGTGGAACCTGACCCAGTGCTGAAGGACATCTCCCTGCGGAAGGGGGGGTGCCAGGCAAGGGGGGACCTATTAACCATATAGTGCCAGGAAAACTGCTTTGTTTTCCTGGCACTATAGGATCCCTTTAATGATGATGTAAAAGTTAAAACAATAATTTCCTTATTGCATGGGGACCTTGCCAAATGGGCTTATCATTAAATTGAAATTTAATGATCCTTGTTTATTAACTTTAGATCAATTCCTCATTGAAATGAATGAATTACATGAAGATGAAAATAAAAGACACAGCAGAAGCTCAATTACATTCCTTAAAACAAGGTAGAGGCATAGGCGTGCGCACGGGGTGTGCCGGGTGTGCCTGGGCACACCCTAATGCCCATGCAGGCCCGGACTGGCCATCGGGCATACCGGGCAAATGCCCGGTGGGCCGCGATGGCTGTGGGGCCGAGGCCGGCAGGGGAGATGCCAGGATCCCCCCTGCCAGCCCGTGCAGGGCCAGCGCTATCCGAGCGCCGGCCCTGCTATGTGCCTCCATGGGCCGGTGGGGAGATCAAAGATCTCCCTCACCGGCCCACAGACAGGGAGATGCGGCCGCCGGCTGGTGAGGGAGGGAGGCAGGAGAGAGGACCGGCAGAGCTCTAGCCAGCAGCTCTGCCGGGTCCTCTCGCGAGATTCTGAGCGTTGCTGCGGTTACCGCGGCAACGCTCAGATCTCGCAAGAGTGAACTCTAACCTGCAGGTTAGAGTTCACTCTCACCACTGGACCACCAGGGAAGGCAGCATGGCAGAACGGCTCCCTCCCCCTCCCAGGCTAAAGGTAAGAGGGGGGAGAGGGGGAAACATAACTTTAAAAAAAATTATTCATAAAAAAAATATATATATATTTAAAATAAATTCCCTAACAGCACCCCCAGACACACACAGCCCCCCCCCAGACACACACACAGCCCCCCAGACACACACAGCACCCCAGACACACACAGCACCCCAGATACACACACAGCCCCCCAGACACACAGCCCCCAGACACACACACAGCCCCCAGACACACACACAGCCCACCCAGACACACACACAGCCCCTCACACACACAGCACCCCAGACACACACAGCACCCCTAGACACATAATAAACACACAGCACCCCCAGACACACACAGCACCCCCAGACACACACCCCCAGACACACACAGCACCCCAGACACACACAGCAGCCCCAGACACACACAGCAGCACCCCAGACACACACACAGCAGCCCCAGACACACACACACCCAGACACACACAGCACCCCAGACACACACACACCCAGACACACACAGCACAGACACACAATTCACACAGCACCCAGCACACACACAGCACCCCCAGACACACACAGCACCCCCAGACGCACACAGCATGCACACAGCACCCCAAGATACACACGCAGCACCCCCAGACACACACAGCACACCCAGAGACACACACACACATATATATATATATATATATATAAAATAACCCTGGCCCTTTTGTCCTCTGGTATCCCACTTGTGGAGACACCAGAGACAATTTAAAAGCAAACACAGCGCAAGCATGTTATTACATTTGCTTGCGCTGCGCAGAACAAATTCAGGGCCTTTTTCTAATGCCAGAGCTCTTCAGCACACAGCACGGTACCAAAAAGAAGCTTCTAAACGACCATATGATTGTCCTATCGATTTTATTGGAAGGATCAAAAATTCCTTTTAGTCATATATATCCTCAATCAGAACCGGAACTTAAAACCCTCCGTGACTACCTTAATACTAACTTGTCAAAAGGATTCATACGTCATTCTACATCTCCTGAAGGAGCAGGGTTTTTGTTTTGTTTTGTTACCAATAAAGACTGAACCATCAGACCAATAATCAATCAATACCAACAATTAAATAAAATAACCATAAAGAATCGTTACCCACTCCCACTAATATGAAGGAAGCAGTAGCATTACAAAGGCTGAATGGTATCATTAAAGGACCACTCTAGGCACACATACTCATTTTCCTGGCACTATATAGTGTCCTGAGGGTGCCCCACCCTCAGGGACCCCCTCCCGCCCGGCTCTGGAAGGGGGAAAGGGGTAAAAACTTACCTTTTTCCAGCGCTGGTCGGGGAGTTCTCTGCCTCCTCTCCTCCTCCGATCCGCTCCGTCGGCTGAATGCGCACGCGCGGCAAGAGCTGCACGCGCATTCAGCTGGTCGCATAGGAAAGCATTCTTAATGCTTTCCTATGGACGCTTGCGTGCTCTCACTGTGATTTTCACAGTGAGAAGCACGCAAGCGCCTCTAGCAGCTGTCAATGAGACAGCCACTAGAGGATTTGGAGGAAGGCTTAACCCATTGATAAACATAGCAGTTTCTCTGAAACTGCTATGTTTATAAAAAAATGGGTTAACCCTAGAAGGACCTGGCACCCAGACAACTTAATTAAGCTGAAGGGGTCTGGGTGCCTAGAGTGGTCCTTTAATGATACCATTCGGCCTTTGTAATGCTACTGCTTCCTTCATACATGATATTTTCAAGGAGTTCTCAAATGATTTTTTGGTTGTTTATTTAGATGACATCCTTATATTTTCACAAGATAAAGAGGTTCATATCAAACAAGTAAAAAAGGTACTCCAACGTTTAAGAGATCATAAGTTTTTTGCCAAACCCGAAAAGTGTCTTTTTAAAAAAAGTGAAATTCCCTTTTGGGCTACATAATAGCTGATTCTTCTATTCGTATGGATCCCAAAAGAGTTGAGGCTATCACAAATTGGCCCCAACCTAAATACAAAAAATGTATTAAAAAATATTCTCACATTGTTTCTCCACTAACAAACCTTACAAACAAGATCAACCATTTCATTGGGGTGAAAAGGAACAGGATTCTTTTGAATCATTAAACAGTTTCATATCTGCCCCTATTCTAAGATAACCCAATCCTACTCTCTAATATGTCCTTGAAGTAGATGCTTCAGATATTGCAATTGGAGTCGTACTCTCTCAAAGAGATAATCCTTCTTCTCCTTTAAATACTATATCTTTTCTTTCTAAAAAAATTATCTCCCACAGAAATAAATTAGTGTTGGAGAAAAATAATTGCTATCCATAAAAATATCTCTTGAAGAATGGAGACATTTACTTAAGAGTTCTTCTGTTCCTTTTGTTATTTTCACAGACCATAAGAACCTTGAATATCTCCATTCTGCAAAAAGGTTAAATTCTAAATTAGCCCGGTAGGCTCTTTTAAAAAAAAAAAAAATTTTTTTAACGGTTTGATTTTCATATCACTTACCGTCCAGGTAATAAAAATGGTATAGCTGATGCTTTATCAAGAATGGATAAGTTACTCAATTTCTAAATTCTGATGCGATTTTCCACTCTGATACCATAATTGGTTTAATGACCTCTTTATCACAGAAAATTGCCACTTCCTATTCTATAGCGACCCTTCCCCTGATTTTCAATTAACCAAGAAAGATGGGTTATGGTACAAACGTACCTCTTATACGTACCTCTACCCTTAAGAAGGAAAAATAATGTCTTATTTTCATGACAAACCTCTTTCTGGTCATCCAGGGATCAATAAAACCTTTCAATTATGTAAACGATACTTCTGGTGGCCCAAATCCCACAAAAGTATTGAAAATTATGTAAAAACCTGTTAAGAGTGTCAAAGGAAGAAAAAACCTTCCACTCCACCCTTTGGCCTATTACAACCTCTCCCAACTCCTTTTAGTCAATGGTCTTCCATAAGTATGGATTTTGTTGTTGACCTAGCTTTGTTGAAGGTTAATACTTGTATTCTTACTATTCTAGACCGTCTCACAAAGATGGTTCATTTCATTCCCCTTCCTTCTGTTCCCTCTGCATCTTCACTCGCTAAAATCTTCATAAAGGAATATGTCGTCTTCACAGATCTCCAGATGAGATTATTACAGATAGGGGAGTTCAATTTACTTCTCTCTTCTGGAGAGAATTTACAAAAAATCTACAAATACAACATACATTATCCACTGCTTTTCATCCCCAAACAAATGGGCAAAGTGAGAGATTAAACAGTATTTTGAAACAATATCTTCGTATTTACACCACTCACCAACAGGGTAATTGGAATTCCCTATTGCCTGTCGCTGAGTTTTCATACAACAATAACATTCAAACATCTACAAAATTTTCCCCTTTCTATTCCAAGTATGGCTATAACCCTAAATTCTTACCTATAAATTTTTTAGTCTTGATAAAATTCCTGATTTAACATCAAAGAAACTCCTATTAAATAAAAAAAAAAAAAAAAAAAACTTTCACGTAGACTTTAAGATCTTGTCAAATGGAAAGGGTATGATGACTCACACAATCAATGGGTTCCTCATTTTGGCTTACATGCCCCTGAGTTGTTGGATGCTTTTCACTCCAAATATCCCCTTAAACCTCATAGCTCCCAGAGGTAGTTCTTTGGCGTGGGAGTGTGTAACGGTTCCTTTAAATGGTTCACTTTACTTTCCAATCACTATCACTTTAAGAGTCTAATTGAAGTTCATGAATCCACCTATTTAAACCTTCAACTTCAATGTCTCAGTGCACAATTAATGTTGACACCTATATACTCTGCTACAGGTACCTTTCTACCAAGTCCCAGTGACTCTTCCAAATCCCCTCAAAGTTAAGTCCCAGTTAAAATTATTTGCCTTTTACTTGTTACCGAGCCGGATTGGACTTTGACACTTCTTACAAATTCTCCTTATGGAAAGCTACTATCTGAGCAATAGTTTCAAGTGAATCACGTTGGATACCTAAGCATCCTACAGTTCAACACTTTGTATAATACAATATGGTCCCTTAGAGCTTAGGAAATAATTTTTAAGAAGTACTATATTCAGTGAATAGACAATGTTACATATTGTGACACAATTGGTTAATGTATATACTTTGTTAATTTTTGAATATATTTACAATTTGTTTTTTGATTGAACTATTAAAGTATTCATGAATACAATTTCTTCGCACTAGCACATAGTCTTTCAGCTGTGAAAATCCTTGTATCATTTATTTCAGTAGCAAATTTGGTATTCTTTCGAATGATAGCACTTGAATTTCGTTTCACTTCTGAATATTATTTCATTCCTTTCATTTATTATACGAGGACTGTCCAGAAAAAGTCCAGCCATTGTTAATGTAATGAGACCGGTTTTTGCAACATTGATGTAACCCTGCACCCAAGGAGAGTAGAATAGAATGTACATGCCTGAACAATGACGACTTCACCGTACTAGTCAGTGGGGGCGCTAGACGCCATTCAGTGAGCACGTGTACTGTGTGGCTGCCACACTCAAAATGACTGAGCGAGTAGAGCAAGGACTCTGCATCAAATTTTACGTGGAGTTTCAACATTCCTTCACTCAAACTATTTGGATGATTCAGAAGGTTTTCAGGCACAATCTAATGAGTGCAGCACAAATAAAAGTGTGGCACAAATGCTTCAAATATGAATCTGTTTAAAGATGTGGTATGTGGACCCAGTATGCCTGATCTTGATAGTAGGAGTCACTGTGTAGAAATGGATTATCAGGGCCTGGTGCAGGGTAACCGCATGCCCCCTGGTGTTGAGCACCGCGTTTGTGCGGCCACATATGCAGCTTCTGCGGAGCCTTGATGCAGCTTCTGCGGATCCCAGGTGACCGATGACAATAAGCAGACCTCCCAGGATCTGAATAGGGAGGCTCTGCAGCAGATATGTAGCCAGTACAGAAACAAGGTAAGGCTAGAATAGACCCCAAACAAGACAAAACTAGGAGAACCCAGAACCGGAGCAGGACAGAAAGCAGAACCCAGAACATGTACACAAGACCTGAGCAAAACAAGAACAGAGCAGGACAGGACTGTACATGAACTGGGAATAAAAGACAAAATAAAACAAGACAAGAAATACAAGGCAAAACAAGAGGAGACATAACTAAGTACTATATATGTAAAACATTGGAGATTTAGACATACATAAATGGCCAAGATGTATACAGTCCACCACTGTGTCAAAGTACTCCAAGTACGCCGGGTCCTAGACTGCCTAGATATGCATGACTAAATAAACAATAATAAAATATACACAGCACTTACCTGCAAGAAAGGGGCAGACGACTTGAAGCAACTGCCTGCAGGAACCAACTGAAACAAAAGGATAAATGGAAAAGGAACGGGTGTGGCAACATAAAACAAACATTTAAAGGAATCCAAGAGACTGGGAATTCCAAGAATGGAATAAAAGAATGAACCCAGAAAACCCAGCATAAAGAAAACCAGACATAGAATAGAAAACCAGAAAAACCAAGAAAAACTAAACAAGAATTGTAAAAAGACTACTGGATACCAGAAGCCAAGGCCAGACATCTCCGCAGAACAGAGCAGGATGTGACAGCAGGACGTCTCCAGGTTATGGCACAGCCTGTGCCAACACACAAGGTACCCTGACAATGTTAAACTCCGTAACTCACCAGGAGTTGCTGGTAGACACCCACTGGAGGTGGAGTAAACCCTGCAATGTAATTATTGCAGTGTCTCATAAAAATGGCAATGATTTACATTCCAGGGTTAAGTGGACAGGGGCACTGCAACCAGACCACTTCAATGAGATGAAGTGGTCTGGGTGCTTATAGTGTCCCTTTAAAGAGGCAGACTATAAAGATTTGAGCATGCCAACAAAAACATTAATGAGGGCAAAACCTGTCAAATGCATTAAAGTCGTATTGGTGCCTGGAGTGTCCCTTTAACCCTGCAATTTAAACCTTTTCTTAAAAAAACTGCAATGCTGGTTAAAATGACCAGAACACTACACCCAGACCACTTAATTGAGATGCATTGGTTGATTGACTATAGTGTTCTTTAGGTCTTAGTTATTTTGGACTACATTTTTCAGTCTGCTTGTTGATTGACTGGGGAGGGGGGCTTGCCTAATGGCTATATACATTTATCTTCCTTTTTGACTGCCTGTCACTCTTTCTGTATTTTTTTTTCATTCTTGTCTGCTGTACTGCAATCTCTGTTCCCTGTTTGTCTATCAACTTGAATACCTTATCAAAAGCATAAGCCCTGTGTCTAATAAGCTCAGTGTATTCACCTCTTTGTGCCCTCCACATGATGTTTCCTTTCCAGCATGCTGAAGAATGACTTTGTGAGTCCAGGGATATCCCACATATTGTCTTTTTCCGGCCATATCTGCAATAATATTTAAGGTGTACAAACAGATAGTAGCTTAGAGTAAAATGTGACTTTTTTTTAATTAAAAATTGATTAAGCTGGCACTCTGGAAAATAATTCACAAAATAACTGTATTTTGTCCACAATCTGCCATTTGTCCCATGGCTTAGAGGATATGTTGCTAATCAAGAAAGACGTTTCGCAAATCTCCCTAAAGAAAATATTGGTGACATTAATCTTCTGTACAGGTCTCACAACTCCCTCACTGTACTGTAATATTTAAAGTCAATTGAACTGGATAGGGCAGGCAGGTATTACCAAATACTCAACAGTAGAGGGCCCCAATGCCATGCCAATTGGCTAACTGGTAATAAAATCCATTGTAGATTCAGGAAAAAAAGAGAGGATGGATAAAGCGACTGTTCCCTAAGCTGCCCTATCTGTATTACAGTATAACCAATGGTGGCTGGCGAAAATTTTACTCCTTCGTATACAGTAAAGACATACTAATAGAGAGCTGAGCATAATTAAAAAAAAAAAAAAAAAAGTTTTGAGGGACACAATATTTCACAACCTCTTAAAATAAAACAGCAACCCTTTAGGGTCTTCTTTTTACAGGTATTCAAAAAATCTCAGGGAATTGGCGAGTTGGTGATTTCACTAGAACCCTTGGACAAAATGAGATGAAATGGATGTTTAACCTGGATACATTACAACCCCAGGGTTTGAACATCGATTTTGAATTATGCCATTTCATTTAGATTTTTTACATGATTGTGTTCCTCTTTCAGATATATACTCAGATGTATATGAATATAGGGCTTTCATATGTACAGTTAATTTTTGGTATTTATTTGGATAGGAAAACAATATGTTAGAATAATCAAGTTTTTATTTGAGTTGCTGATAAGTATCTATGTATGTAAAACTTACACAAGTTTTATTTTAGATATGGTTGATTTTAAACTGTTAAATCTTAAGTCTGTATTATTATGATATAAAAAAAAATCTTCACCACTTTTTTTTTTCTCTTTTAATTGGGTGCATATTTGTTCCCATTTTTCACTTTTCCTTTCTATATACCCTCAATTAATATGATGTCTGGAGCTTCAAAGATTCAAGGGGCAGGGCGCACAGTGCTTTCAGCTGGGATGCGGGTAGGGCAAGATGCAAATTAGATGTCACTTCCGCTGGGAGTTCCAGGAGTCTTCATTGGGGAAATATCATCCCCTCTATATTGGCACAACGTCTATTACCCTCAGACAGAACTCTAAGGCTCTGAATAAGGTGCACAATATACCTCCCTGATTTTAAATAGAAAAGTGGTCTTAAATACTACACATTGGTTGCCTCTTTTCTTTTTACAGAGTGCTAGATTAGACCGGAGGAGTGGTGAGATGCTACCCTAAAAGTACGAGAACACTATTTATCTTTGACATCTTTAGAATTCCTTTACACCCAGAATGTAACACAGAGCAAAGTCAGGAAAACTAGATACTGACAGTTTGCTAGAATCAGCACACAGAGAAAATCTCACAGTTCCAAGTCGTAAAAACTAGATACTGACAGGCAGAATCCCAGAGGTAACTCACTCACTTACTGTTGGCTATAATTCTCACAGGCTAACACTTAAACATTGCAAATCTAAATATACACTGTTTCCCACACAAATAGTCAATTTAGCTAATTTTCCATCCAGTAATCAATGAACCATTCTAAACAAGCTGCAGATAATTAACTATTCTGATTAAAAAAATTAACTATCCCTAAAATCAGATCGGTCAATATCTCTGGATTATCGCTTGATATGCTAAACTTGCCAATTTACCAGCAATTTTATATGAGCCTTTCATCCAGCTGCAGCCTGAATTTCAAATGATCTAAATTCCCTCCGCTAAATATGATTTCAAAAGCTTGAAATCTGATCAGCATTATCCAGGTATATTTCTGCTTTTAGTAAAAATTACTTAATTTTAAATTAAACCAGCATGTTTACCATCTTTCTTGGTAGAATACGCTTTAGGCTTTACGGTTTGATCCTGTTAATGGTGAATGCGAGTATGTTTATAGAGAGAAATTGAATAGTAATATAGACAGTTCTGTAAGATTTCTAAGTCAGAATTGATTTGACTAACCAAGAAATTCAGTTGGAAAGAAGCAGAGAATTTTTTTTAAAGTTCCAGAGTTTAGTTGGAAAGGAGCAGAGTAAGGCGTATCCAGAGTGTTTCATTGTCTGGTTTGATCTGATGATGCTTTGATGATCTTCTAACTCTTGCATCCAACCCTGTGGATCTTTTACTTATTTATTTTTCTTTATTTTCTAACAGTGTGCTCATTTTTAAATAATTCCTTATCTTGAATTTCTTCACATCACTAATTTAACATGACCAATGGGATTAGGTGGGTGTACCTTATTCTAATTGTTTTATAGACCTTGATCAGTAGATGGCGTTGTAGCATCATGATAATTTCTCATTACAAATTCCAACTATGACTTTGTCTAAGAGGTTAATTGAATTTCATGATGCAAATGACATCAAATTGTCTTGTCTTTATGGCCAATCCATCACGCATGAATGTCAAACTTCAAAGGAATAGTGGTCCTTTTTGGTAGACAGTCTCCTTTTCATGCCAGAAATTATCTTTTTGATGCATCTTGACTTTGGTTCAACGCACTCTTACACAGGGCTGCCATTAGAAATTTTGGGGCCCCTGACAAAGCACAAGGTCTGGGCCCCTTCCCCTTCCCTCCCTCCCCCCCGGGCCCACCCACGCCCTACCTAGTGCGCTGACAATGATGCAGGACTGAATGTGGTGTGTATAGTGGAAGTGAATTAGAATGTGTGTAATGGATGTAGTGTTTGTGTGTATTAGATCCTATTTGTGTAGTGAATGCAGAGTGTGTGTTTGTGTAGCAGATGCAGTGTTTATAGTGAACGCAGAGTGTGTTTGAGTAGTGGATGTAGTGTGTATACAGTGATGTAGTGTGTGCTTGTGTAGTGGATGTAGTGTTTGTGTGTACTAGATTAAATGTGTTTAGTGGATGCAGTGTCTGTAGTGGATGTAGTGTGTGTATTAGATGCAGTGTCTGTGTATAGTGAATGCAGAGTGTTTCAATTTGTGGTGGATGTAGTGTGTGTACTGTGAATACAGGATGTTTGTGTAGTGGATGCTGTGTGTACAGTTAATGCAGAGTGTGTGTTAATGTGTAGTGAATGCAGAGTGTGTGTCAGTGTGTAGTGAATGCAGAGTGTGTGTTGTATTAGTGTATGCAGTGTGTGTTGTATTAATGTATGCAGTGTGTGTTGTATTAGTGTGTGTGTGTGTGTTGTGTTAGTGTATGCAGTGTGTGTGTGTTGTGTTAGTGTATGCAGTGTGTGTGTTGTGTTAGTGTATGCAGTATGTGTGTAAATGTGCAATCTGGGGGTGGGGTGGGGGGGAGAAAGGGGCATTTTCACATACATTTTTAAATTTTATATTAAATTAATTAAATGTTTCACCCCCCTCCCTGCTTCTTACCTGTGTCCAGGGAGGGGGAAGATTCCTTCCCTGGTGGCATGGTGGGGCCTCCCGGCTCCCTGTTACCGCAGAGGGGGCCCAGCACACCGCCTCTACTCTTCTCTTCTCCTCTCTTCTAATAACTCTCACGAGACCCGCGGCCTGTGTGCCGCGCGGAGCGTTGCCATGGCAACGCTCAGAAGGCCGTGGGTCTCTCAAGAGTTATTAGAAGAGAGGAGGAAAGAAGAGTAGAGGCAGTGTGCTGGGCCCCCTCTGCGGTAACAGGGAACCGGGGACCCACGGCTGCACACATAGATAGCGATATTTGCTATCTATGTGTGCAGAAAGGGAAAGTGGGGCCTGGGACTGCCAGAGCAGTCCGGGCCCCCCAGGACCGCTGGGCCTGTGACATCCATCATGGTTGTCACCCCCTGATGGCGGCCCTGCTCTTACAATTGGGTCTTGTAAATATCCCATTGAATTTCAAAAGTTAAATTAATTACTTGGGGAATAGCTCTTCTTGATTCTATCTGTGTCTGGTTTGCTCAGTTACACTGGCTTATTGTATAAAAATAATGTGTCTGTACTATAATATGTGACGTGATGTATACACACATGTCTTTTACACACATTCAGGTAATGTTAGTTTTAATAATAATGAAGTTTATTCATTAGATTTTATCTATTAATATATTCAATATTATTAATGTAGGTACTATTTGTATATAATTAAACATAATTATATAGTTCCAGTATATATCTGTGCTATATGTATGAAGACATTTTCGACCCACCTTGTTCCAAATACTTTGGTTTCTAACACTTCGTTCTAAGTGTAAGATGGCTTATCTCAGACCATTGTTCAGACTAGCCATGTTCCTTTGGCATGGAGTGAGAAGGAGACATGTGTCTGCGTATTTTTACCTTCTGATACAAAATGGAGTCACATAGTGACATTATAGTATACATTTAATTTCAATCTTATCACATAATGTCTGGCAAAACCCCTGACCGTACATGTGAGTGGTCTGACTTCTTTGTATGTATGCTTCATAAGCACATAGCTACCATCTGCACTATATTTTATTCTGGTTTTATTTTTTTGGGTTTGAGATTTACTTCTACATATATCAAGATTATTTTAAGGGTAAGCAAGCCCTATATTTTATTCAGCGCTCCACTAAGGGTATAAAGGTCCTTGACTTATACCATTTTACACACTACAAAACCTATACTTGTACATTTGCAAAGCACAGCCCCTGTATAGACAGACACACAATACAGCCACAGTACACACCCAGACTACAGTTCTGTTTGCTTTTAATGTTCTATCAGAAACAGGCAAAGCAGTCACGACTTTATTGCTGGCTGCTACTCATAATGGGAGCTGGCAACCACATTAACTTTGATTTATAACTAAAAATAGTCATAGATAGCTTGGGATGATGTTCAAATTGTCATCATACAACCAGCACACTTTTGTTAGTGGTGTCAAATTGAAACCAAAATGTACCTTGTTTTACGCAGGGAATTATGTCCAGTTTTCGTTTAAAAGTGTAATATACTCAATGGAATAGTATAATGCATTATTTGTAATTTTAATAGGTTGTGGTTCAAAACCCAGAGAGCCCATAACTGTTGGTTCATACTTTGGGGAGTGGTTCTCTATCAATGGTCTCCTCCTTAGCGAAGGGGTGGCTTTTTGGAAGACTGGGAGAAGGCTGTTGGAATGACCAAGCCTTAGACGCAGAAAAAGCATTCAACCACCTTGTCTGGCCCTTAATGAGAAGGGTTCTGGAGTGCTATGGCTTTCCCTCCCAAGTTTTCACACTGTATTCCAACCCCACAGCACAAGTTCTCCAAACAGGGATTCTCTCTTCTCCCTTTAGTATTTCCAACAGGAGAAGGCAGGGGTGCCCACTTTCCCCATTGCTCTGGAGCCTCTGTGGGAGGCTATTCGGTCAAATACCGAGATCCATGGTGTGACAGTATGTGATAGGGAAATTAAGATCGGAGCGTTTGCTGATATCCTCCTCTATATAACACAACCACAAGACATGCTGCCTAAGGTTTTGCAACTAATCTCAGAATATGGCGAGGTGTCCTACTAATTGCTAAATGCTCTGAAAACACAAGCCCTGTGCATAGCCCTTCCAGATACATTAGTCAAAACCCTCCAAAGGTCATATGAATTAGACTGGAGAACCAATAACCTTAAATACCTAGAGATCATGACAGTGGCATACACAAAATCCATGGGGCCCCGGTGCGAAAATTGATCCGTGCCCACCCCCTGGGTTCACGCGCTTACTCTGGTGCCGATACACATGGCGGGGCCGGTGCCGATACACATGGCGGCAGGCACCTGGTCGCAGGGCTGCGACCACGGTGTGCCGCCAGTCCACGTGAAGGACCACTATGAGCACTCAGATCACTTCAGCTCAATGAAGTGGTCTGGGTGCCAGGTCCCTCTAGTTTTAACCCTGCAGCTGAAAACATAGCAGTTTCAGAGAAACTGCTATGTTTCACTGAGGGTTAATCCAGCCTCTAGTAGCTGTCTCACTGAGTAATGCTTTCCTATGGGCGGTTTAAATGCGCTCAAACGCATTCGGAGCTGAGAGGTGGATCGGGGCGGAGAGATCCCCAGCACCAAGGGAGCCCGGTGCTGGAAAAAGGTAAGTGCTGAAGGGTTTTTAACTTCACACACACACACACTCTCACAAACAGTTGCATACTAACAGACACACACTCAGTGACAGACACACATACACACTCACAAAACATATACTCTCACTGACAAACACACACTCATTAACAGACACACACACACTGACACTCACTAGCAGACACACACTCAATAACAGTCACACAAACACACACAGTAACACTCACTAACACACTAACTGACAGACACAAACAAACACACACACACACACACAGTAACACACTCATTAACAGACACACACACATACACACTCACATATTTTTTAACATTTTTTTATTTAATTCCCCAGCCTCCCTACCTTTTGGGAGTGCTGTGGGGATTCCTGCTGTCCCTGGGGTCCAGTGGGGCTGCTGGGCGGGCGCGCGAGGGAGCACTCTCCCCCTGAGTGCTCTCTGCTCCCTCGCGCGCCGCTTACTGATGCCGGAGCCGGAATATGACGTCATATTCCTGCTCTGGCATCAGTGCGGTGCGCGCGAGGGAGCAGGGCAGAGAGCACTCAGGGGGAGAGTGCTCCCTTGCGCCCCTGCCCGGCTGCCGGCAAACTGAAGCCACTGCCAGCCTCGGGGGGGCCCTTGGGTGGCCAGCTTCTGGGCCCCCTAGGAGAAGAGGCTGTCAAAATGTGGCCACACTGGCGTGCATACCGGGTCGCAGGCCGGCCGGGCCCCCTGGAGGCCCAGTCGCAGCAGCGACCCCTGCAGACCCCAGGTATGTACGCCACTGGATCACGATTACCAAAAATCACACAAATCTCTATTCTGCCAATTACGTTAAAGTTTGGAATAATTGCTGTATCCTATTAAAGAAGTGGTCCCACTCTATCTATCCTGGACGGAGCAAACCGTGTCGCTTAAAATGATGATCCTACCTAAACTTCTCTACCTTTTTTAGCACACTCCTGATTCCCCAGACATTCTTTAAGGCGGTGCAAACAGACATAAATAAGTTTGTATGGATGGATGGCACTACCCAATAGTCACATGTACTATTACGCAACAATATTGGCTACTGCCCTCCCTTACTTTCTTTCCACCCCTCCTCCTCAGTAGGTACACCTGGAGAAATCGCTCCTAGTTCACCACGAATCGACCAACCTGGTGTGGTTATCAAAATACTTTAGGCCATCCTTCCCACTAGCCCCCTGTCCATTCGCCTGCTCCTGTGAGTTTGGGATACACATAAACCTAAGCTCTGAGTAGCCATGCCTGTCTGTCACTAGCCAAACCTCTCGTCTCTCTCCTATTGCACCCCTACGTTTAATGCCCTACTGTGGCAAGCCCGAGTAGCCACTTACCTTTTCCACCTCTTATGTCTAAACTACCTTCAGAGTTATGATGCTCTGGAGAAGCAATATTTCTTGTCCAGATCATCCCAGTACTCTTATGTCCAATTTAAGTTATTCCTAGCACAATAACACAAGGACATCCCTGCTGTTGCAACTACTACAATATAAGGGGGAGACTGGGATTTAATGGACAAAGGGGGAGACTGGGATTTAGTAGACAGAGGGGGGACTTGGGTTTAGTAGACATGGGACAGGGGGTTTAGTAGAGGGGGTCGCTGGTTGTGGTTTTTTTTTTTTCATGTTTCTATGAAAATTTAAGTTGTTTTTGTTTTTTTTGCGGCCCACAAACTTAAACCTTGTTTATTTGGCCCTTGCTAGCCTTTGAGTTTGACATGCTTGCCTTAATATCTTTTGACAAAGGGGTAAGGTGACATGGGGACAATGGGTGGGAGAAGGTGACATCTAAGGTTGAAACTAATGACTGTAATGGTAAGATAGGCTTGACATAGATAACACTTTAAAAGCAAAGAGCAGATATGTCATTAAACATACTCTTGGTTGTATTAGGCAATTGTAGGGCATTTCTATCAATGTGAGAGTGAGCACTAACTCAGCTTTATGTGCTGATTGGCATTGGCTACAAATCCTTTCTTCGGGTACACTGACACACCCAGAAATATCTGTCTATACTAAGCACACCCAGACTGGCTAGCATGAAAAATGGGCAAATGCCCAGTGAGACGCAATGGTTCAAGGTCAACAAGGGAGATCAAAGTGCCAATTTTACCCCAGCCTAGTTGTTGTGAAAGTGTGCGGTGGGTTGATTGAGTTTAAGGGGGCGAGAGTTGAGAGGGGTGGGTGAATTTGACTGGGTTTGGAGATGAGGAGGCGAGTGTGGCAGGGTGAGGAGCGTGAGTGTGACTTGATTATGGGATGAACCTGACAGTGTGTGGCAGTGTTCCGGTTGCATGTTACAGGGTTAGTGTGGCAGGGTGGTGAGTGTAATAGTGTTAAGGGAGTATACATTGTATACACTGTTGTCTCCTGCTAAGGCCATTAAATAGGTGAAGTAAGCATGCTCCTGGTGATCCTTCTTTAGCTGAACTTGCAGGTAAAGAAGGATCACCAGGAGCATGTGTACCATCTATTGGCCTTAGCAGGAGACAACCGTTATGGTGACCATTTGCAGAGTGCGTGTCTCTGTGCTTTACCAGTGAGTGGCTAATCTGAGAATGGTCAGTTAAGGTATCGTCGCGGGTAAAAGGTTGAAACCAGTCAGTGATTAGTAGCTGCAACTTACAGCTGGCTGATGTTAATAATGGCAGTGTATGGCGTCGCTTTAGAGATCAGGTTTGAAATGAACCCTAAGCTGGCTATTATCACGAGAGGGTGCCGTGTATCTTCATCTATTCCCTGAAGATGTACTTGTTGAGGTGTCAGGAGGGCACCCAAGGAGAGATGTCCATGAAAGCAGGTGCACACTACCAAATTCACTCCGGAATATTCCAGAGTACTGAAATTTTGAAAATCCCTTCCATCTACATCTACAAATAACAATGAGAAGTTTCTAGTGAACCTGGGCTACTGCTAAAGTGAATAGATTTTGCACAAACTGGACAACATACATAAAGTGCAGCTCTGTGAAATTTTTTTGTAATTGTCCATGTTTTGCAGTAAGTTACTCAAGTTTCACTCGTAATGAATAAACCCACTGGGAAAAAAAAAAAGAAAAAACAATAAAAAAATATATATATAGTAGAGATAAAATGGCACAAATACTCTGCAAATTTTAACACTTCTGCGACATTGAAGACACCAAAGCTGAGATGTAGGGAAATGCAGTTTTGGGAGACTGTTCCTCCCAAATTGGGGCTTGGCAGACTCCCACAGTGACCCCATTCAGTGTCAGGCAGAGAGTTTCAGGTACTCATTTAATGCCAGGCAGTGAGTGTTAGGTGCTAGGTAGTGAGTGCCAGGTACTCATTTAGTCTCAGGCAGTGAGTGCCAGTACTAACTCAGTGCCAGACAGTGAGTGTTAGGTATTCAATGAGTGCCAGGTACACTATTTAGTGCCAGGCAGTAAGTGTTAGGTATTCAATGAGTGCCAGGCAGTGTGTACCAGGTACTTATTTAGTGCCAGGCAGTGAGTGTTGGGTATTCAATGAGTGCCAGGCAGTGTGTACCAGGTACTTATTTAGTGCCAGCCGGTTAGTGCGAGGTACTCATTCAGTGTCAGGCAGTGAGTACCAGGTACTCATTCAGAGCCAGGCAGTGAGTGTTAGGTATTCAATGAGTGCCAGGTACACTATTTAGTGCCAGGCAGTAAGTGTTAGGTATTCAATGAGTGCCAGGCAGTGTGTACCAGGTACTTATTTAGTGCCAGGCAGTGAGTGTTGGGTATTCAATGAGTGCCAGGCAGTGTGTACCAGGTACTTATTTAGTGCCAGCCGGTTAGTGCGAGGTACTCATTCAGTGTCAGGCAGTGAGTACCAGGTACTCATTCAGAGCCAGGCAGTGAGTGTTAGGTATTCAATGAGTGCCAGGTACACTATTTAGTGCCAGGCAGTAAGTGTTAGGTATTCAATGAGTGCCAGGCAGTGTGTACCAGGTACTTATTTAGTGCCAGGCAGTGAGTGTTGGGTATTCAATGAGTGCCAGGCAGTGTGTACCAGGTACTTATTTAGTGCCAGCCGGTTAGTGCGAGGTACTCATTCAGTGTCAGGCAGTGAGTACCAGGTACTCATTCAGAGCCAGGCAGTGAGTGTTAGGTATTCAGTGAGTGTGTACTTTCCTTCTCCCTTCCTTGTCTCGGTTCCTCCTCTCCCCACCCCCCTTACGCTCCTGTCTCCCCCGCTCCCTCCCTCTCACAGTGCACCGGAGGCTCCATTGCGGATGCTGGGCCCGCGCCATATTGTACAGCCCGAGCAGAGGACAGGACTGCAGTGCCTGACACAACGACACACAACACGACGGCAACACACATCACACGGCGCAGCATCACATCCCCCAGCATTGTGTGTGTCCGCACTAACTCCGTGTGAGTATCACAGCATTGTCTGTATGGCGTCTGCCCCAGATACACAGCTCCCATTGTACCTCCACATACATTGCTATCACACCGATTTCACCCTTATAGACAGAATCATCTCCCAGATTGGGGTACACACACTGATAGTGTACTCTGTGAGCGGCTACCTTATATTTATTGTATCATTAGACCGAGCACTGGTGAAAATAGTGCATGGAATCCTGCTACAATCTCTGTTCTAGAATCAAAATGTAAATTGTAACTAGTGCTTGGAATCTTGGTGAACCATCTATATATAGCCTGAGCTGGATGTAAATAGTGATTCCTGCTACACAACATATACACAGCTCAATGGAATTGTGTAAACCGTGCATGGATTTGTTTTTCTACACAAAATACACACATGACAGAATAAATAGTGCATGGCATCCTGCTATATATATTATAGGTGTTGAGCTGAATTTAAATGTACAAATGGTGTATGGAAGCTCAGTACACAGTATATACACACAGTGCATAGAATCCCATCACACAGCATATAATCAGAATAAAATGTAAATAGTTCATGGAATTAGTATTCTGGAGTATATATTCACCTGCAATTAAGTGAAATATTGTAGCAGATCTGTTCATGTTGTGTCAGCAATCAAATAAGATGTTCATTTAAGTGTCAGTTCTTGCGATCTGGGTTAAAGGAGTTCCTAAATTTGTGTTCCATAATAATTATGATTATTATTGATCATATGGAGTTGCTCTTCTGCTACCAGGAAAATAAACTACTAAATATAATACTGGTTGTGTTTTATAGAGGGACGCAGACAAAATCCTAATGTTGTAATGGGAAACTGTCATGGATGGGTTCTGGAGGGATGATAAACCACAAGACCCAAATGTTATTAGTGTCTCCAAAGCCCCAAAAGGGAAATGTTATCCTTTCGTATAATTATGTATATTTTATATTACATTATTTAAAAAAAATGTTTTTTAACCACCTAAGGACCACATGACGGTCTACGTCCTCATGCAGTGTCAGGCTTTAACGCCCATTGATCTGAGGGTCCCTTTCGTCAGCAGTTAGTGGCCACAGACTGACAGATAAACTATGTGCAGTACATGTTTTTACATTTCAGGGTTAAAAGGACAGGGATAGTGCACCTAGACACCTTCAATGAGATGAAATGGTTAGGGTGCCATAGTGTCCCTTTAAATATAAAATTTGAGAAACAACGTGTATACAAATAGGGTATCAAAAGAAAACCCTATTTCTATTTAAAAAGCTAAAAATACTATGTATGGGTGTACTTGTGGTAGAACATGCAAAACCAAAGAAACAATGGAATATAAGTGGATTGGTGCTAGTTACAAAGTGCAAGTGCAGCTCCCCTAGTGTCTATAATCACTCACAAAGACACTTTTAGTATAATACCAATAATAATACAAAAAGCAGGGTGCCCAATAATAATCACTCGTGGTAGAATGAACTCCTGGCAAAAGTGCCAAAAAGACCTTGGACTCAAACGCGTCACATCTCAAAATAGCCTTGGTCCTTTAGGGGTTAAATTTAGAGATCGGGTTCCTTTAATCTTATTTGCATATGCAGCTGCTGCCTTTAAAGGTCCACTATAGTCACCCAGACCACTTCAGGTCCCCCAGGTTTTAACCCTTCAGATGTAAACATAGTTTTAGAGAAACTGCTATGTTTACATTGCAGTGTTAAACCAGCCTCTAGTGGCTGTCTCCCTGACAGCCGCTGGAGGCACTTCCCCGACGCTCAGTGCGAAAATCGCATTGAGCATGCAGAACGTCCATAGGAAAGCATTGATAAATGCTTTCCTATGGGCGTTTATAATGCGCGCGCGGCCCTGGCCACGCATGCGCATTTGGCTCCACTCAGGAGCTGACGTCGGAGGGGGATGAGTTCACCAGCGCCGAGGGAGCCTGGCGCTGGTTTAAGGTTTTAACCCCTTCAGCCCAATGGGATGGGGGGCTCTGAGAGTGGGGGGGAACTAAGGATTATATAGTGTCAGGAAAACAGGTTTGTTTTCCTGACACTACAATGGTCCTTTAATTAACTTTCCCTTTAGTGGTATGCTGCTATCTAAAAAAAATACTGTTTAGTAGAGATACCCCCAGTGAAAACATGCATGTATTTAATTATGCATTTTTTAAATTTGGGGTATATCTAAAAACAGCTTGTAAAAGATGTTAAACCCTTGTCTGCCGACTTTACAAGCCCTCCCCTTCTAACCCCGCCCAGACTTTTTGTGGCTGTCCAATTGGACTTCCCAGTGCAGCTCAATGAGAAGTATTTGCAAGACAGGTGCTCTGGGCAATTGCCTTCTTGTTAATTTATGGTAATGCCAATTTCTATTGAAATCTTAATTATTATTTTTTTTTTTGTAAAATAAAAGAGGACACACTCTTTTCACATAAAGCACTTCAACAAGCTAAAATGCTTTAGTGATGTGGAGTGTTCCTTTAATAGGAAAGGGACTAAATATGTTATGGCAGCTGCACCCAGAGGTTAAGGCGATATAAAATGTGTTCGTTTATGTCGGCTTGTACTGCACTACAGAATATGTTGTTGTTTTAATAATAATCACGATAATGTGAATTATTGAAAGCTCAAAATAAACATTCAGCTACCAATGTTCCATTTTAAAATGTTTTGTAGTTAGTTGTACAGAAACTATTTTATTTATTTATTCATTTATAGATGAAATGTCCCAGGCGGCGCAGATCAACGGAGCCCAAGCACTAAGTAAAACATGGGAGCTAAGTCTATATGAATTGCAGAGGACACCTCAGGTAATGTGATTTCTGTTAATCTTTTACCCCAACTATAACCCTTTTTTATAATGAAGTATAATAATACCATATTGGGAATTATTAACTATGCCCACTCCTCTTTTTTTATGAAATTTTTTTTTGAATATCTTAAAACTTGCCTTGCATCCAGCGCCAGGCGAAGTGATTCTCACTCGTTTCCAGGCTCCATGTTTTGTCATACTGCATCACTCTGAGGTCCAGATGGATGCTCTCAGAGAAGCGTTGGAATGCATTGTAAGGGCTAAATCTTTTTTGTTTCTTGGATAACTTACTAACTCCTATGTGGAAGAGTGGTTTCTCATTATACTTCATAGTACTACCGAATAGACATTAGGCAGCCTAGAACAGAGTTCCAGGCTGCCTAAATCACATGTGCCTGGTGTGTGACTCACCCCAGACACAAAAGAGCAGATTACTTTGTATAGGCAGTGTTTCAAGCTGAAATGCAGCAAATACAGATTCCTTCCTCCATGACCACTTCTAAAAGCAGAAGTGGACATGTAGATTGGGGTAACCTTTTAAGGATCAGGAGTTGGGCAAATTTCTTATGATGGAGTGTAATGATGAATGTCGTATGTTTTGAGGACGATCCTTTGTATGTTTATTTACAGGAAGCAATAACAGATGGCTTAGAAATCGTGGTTTCCCCTAGAAGCCTACACAGTGAATTAATGTGTCCAATATGCCTTGATATGCTAAAGAACACCATGACAACTAAAGAATGTTTGCATCGGTTTTGTGCAGACTGCATAATAACAGCTCTCAGAAGCGGGTAAGCATTGATTGCTTTTATTTTTACAGTAGATGAAAAGCTGTTGTGGAATGTTTGTATCAGTAACTGGACTACACCTGGTTTGAATAATATTAACAGTCACCTATGTTGCTCAGCCGCATGATTTTTGGTTTTGTCGGTTGGCCGCAAATTAATTCTGGAAACCATGTGTGAGAAATACACTTGCCGTCTGTTATAGGTATTGTACAAATCTCTAAGCACTTCAGCTTTGTTGTTAGTTAGCATTGTCAGCCAAATATGGCTTTACAAAATATGGACAAGAGTACTTCAAGTGTAGATGTAAAGAGGCACATGTGGATTCTCACATAGAAGAATAAGTTGCAAAATACATCATGTATCTAACTTTATTCTTTTTGATGCCTTTATAAGTTATATATGTGCTGTATGTGACTTCTTGTTCAAATTCAGAACTGATATGTTGGCTATATATCACTAAACTACATGATAGTTGATAAGTGCATTTTTTGTTTGGTTTTAGAGTGCTCTATACCATGCTTCTTCCGGGGCCCTCTCCGGTCTCCCCGATTTTTATCCCCTGGTTTACCACATCCAAGGACAACTAAATTTCCTCAGGTGCATGTACCATTAAAGGCATATCTGTTGAGATTGCTATAGCTTTTATAGTAAGATTGCATGTTGTGGTCACACACAGTCTCATCACCACGCACTGTACTGCAACTTTAATAATGTTGTTCTCTGCATGGTCATAGTGCGCACTGCACAGATCAATTGCATCTCATGATGTGATTGAATTGTGCTACCCTTGGTATCCCAAGATGCTGGACCTCATGGAACTAAATCCGGACATTGGAACAGGGCCCCATATTGGGACTGCCTCATTAAAAGAGTGACTGTTGGGATGCATGTTTGGGGACAGTCGCTGATTTAAGGTTACACTACAGCATTACTGTAATAGTCGTGAACACACTACATATTGGCCAAGTGTCCCTATAAGGAACATAACAGCTGGTGATGATGGTCTGTAATTTGCACCTTGCGTGTGTTTGCACCAGAAACAAAAAGATGGTACACATTGGTTGAACAATTTGGAGTTTTTTGTATTGTACAGCAAATAGCATAGGAGCTAATTAACAAGTGGCAATTTTCCAGACAAATAAACACCCAGTGGCTTACAGCACTTTAAGGGACATTCTCTTAAAAGACAAACATATTGCTAAAACCCCTGGCTGACCTGATCTCTTTATGTGACCACTGCCAGCCCAAACCACGAGAGATAGCAGTACGGATGAAGTCTTACAACCCAGAATGAGAACGTCAAAACTTATGACATAAATTAAAAAACAATAGCAAGTACATGCAGACTTGGAGATTATTAAAAACACTGCCTTGCTTTATATGTTTGTGATTCGACTGCGGGACCTTACAGTATAAACAAAACTGTTAGGAGATGATGATTTGACCTTAAAGAATGCTATAGTAACCAAACTTGCTACTAAATATGCAAAAATGTTTCATGCTTCTACACAAGCAGCATGTGATAAGAAAGACGCGCATGATTTTTGTACCTGAATAAACAATATCCAACTCAACAACAAGTGCCTCAGAGAGTGTGTTCCAGATGTTATGACAAAAGCAACATGGCAAATGCCTGCAAAGGTTAAGAATAGTATCTATGGATGTGGGAGGATTAGTCAGACATAAATAAAACTAAGACAAGTCATATTCAACTTGTTGAGGTGCA
>OW240919.1:76988439-77042698 GCA_933207985.1 Pelobates cultripes | reverse complement strand
TGTCCTCTGGTATCCCACTTGTGGAGACACCAGAGACAATTTAAAAGCAAACACAGCGCAAGCATGTTATTACATTTGCTTGCGCTGCGCAGAACAAATTCAGGGCCTTTTTCTAATGCCAGAGCTCTTCAGCACACAGCACGGTACCAAAAGAAGCTTCTAAACGACCATATGATTGTCCTATCGATTTTATTGGAAGGATCAAAAATTCCTTTTAGTCATATATATCCTCAATCAGAACCGGAACTTAAAACCCTCCGTGACTACCTTAATACTAACTTGGCAAAAGGATTCATACGTCATTCTACATCTCCTGAAGGAGCAGGGTTTTTGTTTTGTTTTGTTACCAATAAAGACTGAACCATCAGACCAATAATCAATCAATACCAACAATTAAATAAAATAACCATAAAGAATCGTTACCCACTCCCACTAATATGAAGGAAGCAGTAGCAGGCCGAATGGTATCATTAAAGGACCACTCTAGGCACACATACTCATTTTCCTGGCAGTATATAGTGTCCTGAGGGTGCCCCACCCTCAGGGACCCCCTCCCGCCCGGCTCTGGAAGGGGGAAAGGGGTAAAAACTTACCTTTTTCCAGCGCTGGGCGGGGAGTTCTCTGCCTCCTCTCCTCCTCCGATCCGCTCCGTCGGCTGAATGCGCACGCGCGGCAAGAGCTGCACGCGCATTCAGCTGGTCGCATAGGAAAGCATTCTTAATACTTTCCTATGGACGCTTGCGTGCTCTCACTGTGATTTTCACAGTGAGAAGCACGCAAGCGCCTCTAGCAGCTGTCAATGAGACAGCCACTAGAGGATTTGGAGGAAGGCTTAACCCATTGATAAACATAGCAGTTTCTCTGAAACTGCTATGTTTATAAAAAAATGGGTTAACCCTAGAAGGACCTGGCACCCAGACAACTTAATTAAGCTGAAGGGGTCTGGGTGCCTAGAGTGGTCCTTTAATGATACCATTCGGCCTTTGTAATGCTACTGCTTCCTTCATACATGATATTTTCAAGGAGTTCTCAAATGATTTTTTGGTTGTTTATTTAGATGACATCCTTATATTTTCACAAGATAAAGAGGTTCATATCAAACAAGTAAAAAAGGTACTCCAACGTTTAAGAGATCATAAGTTTTTTGCCAAACCCGAAAAGTGTCTTTTTAAAAAAAGTGAAATTCCCTTTTGGGCTACATAATAGCTGATTCTTCTATTCGTATGGATCCCAAAAGAGTTGAGGCTATCACAAATTGGCCCCGACCTAAATACAAAAAATTTATTAAAAAATATTCTCACATTGTTTCTCCACTAACAAACCTTACAAACAAGATCAACCATTTCATTGGGGTGAAAAGGAACAGGATTCTTTTGAATCATTAAACAGTTTCATATCTGCCCCTATTCTAAGATAACCCAATCCTACTCTCTAATATGTCCTTGAAGTAGATGCTTCGGATATTGCAATTGGAGTCGTACTCTCTCAAAGAGATAATCCTTCTTCTCCTTTAAATACTATATCTTTTCTTTCTAAAAAAATTATCTCCCACAGAAATAAATTAGTGTTGGAGAAAAATAATTGCTATCCATAAAAATATCTCTTGAAGAATGGAGACATTTACTTAAGAGTTCTTCTGTTCCTTTTGTTATTTTCACAGACCATAAGAACCTTGAATATCTCCATTCTGCAAAAAGGTTAAATTCTAAATTAGCCCGGTAGGCTCTTTTAAAAAAAAAAAAAATTTTTTTAACGGTTTGATTTTCATATCACTTACCGTCCAGGTAATAAAAATGGTATAGCTGATGCTTTATCAAGAATGGATAAGTTACTCAATTTCTAAATTCTGATGCGATTTTCCACTCTGATACCATAATTGGTTTAATGACCTCTTTATCACAGAAAATTGCCACTTCCTATTCTATAGCGACCCTTCCCCTGATTTTCAATTAACCAAGAAAGATGGGTTATGGTACAAACGTACCTCTTATACGTACCTCTATCCTTAAGAAGGAAAAATAATGTCTTATTTTCATGACAAACCTCTTTCTGGTCATCCAGGGATCAATAAAACCTTTCAATTATGTAAACGATACTTCTGGTGGCCCAAATCCCACAAAAGTATTGAAAATTATGTAAAAACCTGTTAAGAGTGTCAAAGGAAGAAAAAACCTTCCACTCCACCCTTTGGCCTATTACAACCTCTCCCAACTCCTTTTAGTCAATGGTCTTCCATAAGTATGGATTTTGTTGTTGACCTAGCTTTGTTGAAGGTTAATACTTGTATTCTTACTATTCTAGACCGTCTCACAAAGATGGTTCATTTCATTCCCCTTCCTTCTGTTCCCTCTGCATCTTCACTCGCTAAAATCTTCATAAAGGAATATGTCGTCTTCACAGATCTCCAGATGAGATTATTACAGATAGGGGAGTTCAATTTACTTCTCTCTTCTGGAGAGAATTTACAAAAAATCTACAAATACAACATACATTATCCACTGCTTTTCATCCCCAAACAAATGGGCAAAGTGAGAGATTAAACAGTATTTTGAAACAATATCTTCGTATTTACACCACTCACCAACAGGGTAATTGGAATTCCCTATTGCCTGTCGCTGAGTTTTCATACAACAATAACATTCAAACATCTACAAAATTTTCCCCTTTCTATTCCAAGTATGGCTATAACCCTAAATTCTTACCTATAAAATTTTTAGTCTTGATAAAATTCCTGATTTAACATCAAAGAAACTCCTATTAAATAAAAAATAATAAAAAAAATACTTTCACGTAGACTTTAAGATCTTGTCAAATGGAAAGGGTATGATGACTCACACAATCAATGGGTTCCTCATTTTGGCTTACATGCCCCTGAGTTGTTGGATGCTTTTCACTCCAAATATCCCCTTAAACCTCATAGCTCCCAGAGGTAGTTCTTTGGCGTGGAAGTGTGTAACGGTTCCTTTAAATGGTTCACTTTACTTTCCAATCACTATCACTTTAAGAGTCTAATTGAAGTTCATGAATCCACCTATTTAAACCTTCAACTTCAATGTCTCAGTGCACAATTAATGTTGACACCTATATACTCTGCTAGAGGTACCTTTCTACCAAGTCCCAGTGACTCTTCCAAATCCCCTCAAAGTTAAGTCCCAGTTAAAATTATTTGCCTTTTACTTGTTACCGAGCCGGATTGGACTTTGACACTTCTTACAAATTCTCCTTATGGAAAGCTACTATCTGAGCAATAGTTTCAAGTGAATCACGTTGGATACCTAAGCATCCTACAGTTCAACACTTTGTATAATACAATATGGTCCCTGTGACGAGACCAATCTCGCCACATTGCATTGGAGAAGCCTGGTTGCTCGCCTGCTGCCTTTGGACTATGGCCCCCTGTTAAAAGACATCTTTTTTACCTGCAGAAAAGCTTCATTCGTGCTTTTCTGCCTGGGGTTCGGTAGATTTGTTTGAATGTGTTATACCCCAGATAGGAATCCCATGGAGCCCATTCGTATGAAACTGACTGTAAAGACTTTGGCTCAATGGTGATTAAACTGTATTCGTGTGGTCTGAGCGCCATTCGCTTAATAATGTGCGCTCGGACCTGAGCTATCTGGGGATATGTTACATGTCTGTGTTTTATGTAATAAATGTGACTTTATGTATTTTAAAGTGTTTTGTGTCTTTTTGCAACTATGTGCTTAATGGAGTCTTGTGTCTGTCCTGGGAGATAATTGAATTACTCTCCAGGATAGAAGACTCTGAAACTGGTTTGGGCCAGAAAGCCATGCTTCATTTAGTCACAAAGGACTTTTTACTAACTTTTGAACCCCTGGTCTGATACATGCCATTTTTGAATATGTTGTTCCCCTGAATGGATTGATTGTGAATATGTAATTTTATGTGAATGTGATGTATGGTTTTAGAGTTATGAAAGTTGGGTAGAAAGTATGTTTTAACTGTATGTGTAATTGAGTTTCCTCTCAGGATAAGGGGAGGGAATATGTGGGATGTAACTGTGATGTGATTGGTTGTTTTATACCTCCCTGTGGGCGTCCTGTATGTGAAAGACTGTAATAAAAACCAGGCTGGGTGTGCCAGCACCAGTCCACTGCTTGACCCTCAACACGGAGCTTTGTCTCGTTTTGGGGGGATTTACTGTATGCTGCTAAGGACTGATTGCCAGGAGTGTAAGCCGCTTGGGAGCTTTTCCTGTTCGTCTGGTAGCAGCAATTCGTATGGTTCCTGTTCGTGTATTTGGAGTGCTACCTTATTCCCTTGTATGCCGTTCGGGAGTTTGGAGCATTCACTTGTATGCAGTTCGAGTGTTTGGACCATTCCCTTGTATGCAGTTCGAGTGTTTGGAGCATTCCCTTGTATGCCGTTCGGGAGTTTGGAGCATTCACTTGTATTCAATTCGTGAGTTTTGGTGATTCTACAGTAGCTGTGCCTGTCTCTGAAAGGGGATTATCGTCTAAGCTTTTTTCCCTTTTTGTGCAAAACGGTCCGCTAACACTGTTAGAGACTGATTGCCAGGAGTGTAAGCTGTTCTGCCTGCTTTTCCTGTCGTCTGCTAGCAGCTATTTGGGAGGTTCCAGTTCGGGAGTTGGAGTGCTATTTTGTATCCAGTTCGTGAGTTTTGGTGTTCTGCAGTAGCTGTGCCTGGATCTCTGGAAAGGGGGCCGATCGCCTAAACGGTTTTTACCCTTTGTGTGCAAAACGGTCCGTTACAATTGGTGGCAAGCGGCGGGATCGTTCCTACAGCCAGAAGGACAGCTACAGGAGACACCATTCCATGGATTTTACAATTTGAGGGCAACGCATGTCTCAGTACAGCGACCCTGACAGCAACAGAATGGAACCAGCAGTGGAGTACAGATACTCTGTACAGGAATTTGACCGTATGATGTGGTTGCGGCTGAACTTCTTCGGACCTAATCCAGCTGAGAAATCCGTGAAGTTCGTGAGGAGTCTAGTATTCAGGACTCTGCTGTACCGGGCAGAGGGTGACGGTCAGCTGCCACAGTGGGTGGACCTCCACCGGCAGCTACAGTTGCGGGACAGAGAGAGCCCAGTCTCCTCTCCCCAGCGGCAGTGTGATATGCAGGGAATTGGGAGCCCAGTCTCCATTCCCCAGGGGCAGTGTGATATGCCGGGAATTGGGAGCCCAGTCTCCATTCCCCAGCGGCAGTGTAAAGTGCAGGGAGAGGAGAGCAGCGTCCTCCCTCCCGAGCGGCAGGCTGAGTTACAGGGGGCAGAGGTAGTTGTTCCTGCCCCCCAGCAGCAGAGTGATATGCCGGGAAGGCAGTGTAAAGTGCAGGGAGAGGAGAGCAGCGCCCTCCCTCCCCAGCGGCAGGCTGAGCTACAGGGGGCAGAGGTAGTTGTTCCTGCCCCCCAGCAGCAGCGTGATTTTTTGGGAATTGGGAGCCCAGTCTCCATTCCCCAGCGGCCGAGTGATGTGCCGGGAATTGGGAGCCCAGTCTCCATTCCCCAGCGGCAGTGTGATGTGCCGGGAATTGGGAGCCCAGTCTCCACTCCCCAGCGGCAGCGTGATTTTTTGGGAATTGGGAGCCCAGTCTCCATTCCCCAGCGGCCAAGTGATGTGCCGGGAATTGGGAGCCCAGTCTCCACTCCCCAGCGGCAGCGTGATTTTTTGGGAATTGGGAGCCCAGTCTCCATTCCCCAGTGGCAGTGTGATGTGTCGGGAATTGGGAGCCCAGTCTCCAGTCCCCAGCGGCAGAGTATCCAGCAGGGAATAGAGAGCACAGTCTCCTTTCTCCAGCAGCAGGACTCTGTATTGGGAGGGGAGACAGTCGGTCTCCCTCCACGGAGGCTGGAAGTATGTATGGGAGAGGAACTTGCTACCACCTCTCCCCAGCGGCGGATCATTAATGGGCAGGGAATAGAGAGCTCAGTCTCATTTCCCCAGCGGCAGAGTGTTCTATCAGGAGAGGAGCCTGTTACCCCCTCTCCCCAACGACAGCTTAGAGTATCCAAAGGGGAGACAGTCGGTCTCCCCCTCCAGCAGCAGAGCTGTGCAACAAAAGGGGAGACAGTCGGTCTCCAGCAGCAGAGCGGTGTATCTAAAGGGGAGACAGTCGGTCTCCAGCAGCAGAGCTGTGTGTCTAAAGGGGAGACAGTCTTCAACCAGGCTTCAACCAGGCTACCCTCCCAGTAGCGCTGGCAACAGGGCAGAGTGCCGCTGGTCTCTGCCCACGCAGCAACCCACCCAGTCAGCGTACCCGTACCCAGCACAGCCGTGGTGAGGCACCTGGACATGGACAAGCTTCTCCTTTACCCAGGTGTAGTAACTATTTATTGTGGGTGGGCTGTGCTGTTGATTGTGTTTTGTGGGTGGGCTGCTGGACTAACAAGGGCACTGACCGGCAGGAGGTCAGATACCCTGTTAGTCTGTTTGGAAAAAGGGGAGAGATGTGATGAGACCAATCTCGCCACATTGCATTGGAGAAGCCTGGTTGCTCGTCTGCTGCCTTTGGACTATGGCCCCCTGTTAAAATACATCTTTTTTTTTACCTGCAGAAAAGTTTAATTCGTGCTTTTCTGCCTGGGGTTCGGTAGATTTGTTTGAATGTGTTATACCCCAGATAGGAATCCCATGGAGACCATTTGTATGAAACTGACTGTAAAGACTTTGGCTCCATGGCGATTAAACTGTATTCGTGTGGTCTGAGCGCCATTCGCTTAATAATGTGCGCTCGGACCTGAGATATCTGGGGATATGTTACATGTCTGTGTTTTATGTAATAAATGTGACTTTATGTATTTTAAAGTGTTTTGTGTCTTTTTGCAACCATGTGCTTAATGGAGTCTTGTGTCTATCCTGGGAGATAATTGAATTACTTATCTCCAGGATAGAAGACTCTGAAACTGGTTTGGGCCAGAAAGCTATGCTTCATTTAGTCACAAAGGACTTTTTACTAACTTTTGAACCCCTTGTCTGATTTGTGCCATTTTTGAATATGTTGTTCCCCTGAATGGATTGATTGAGAATATGTAATTTTATGTGAATGTGATGTATGGTTTTGGAGTTATGAAAGTTGGGTAGAGAGTATGTTTTAACTGTTTGTATAATTGAGTTTCCTCTCAGGATAAGGGGAGGGAATATGTGGGATGTAACTGTGATATGATTGGTTGTTTTATCCCTCCCTGTGGGTGGTCCTGTATTTGAAACACTGTAATAAAAACCAGGCTGGGTGTGCCAGCACCTCAGACCACTGCTTGACCCTCAACACGGAGCTCTGTCTCGTCTTTGGGGGGGGATTTACTGTATGCTGCTAAGGACTGATTGCCAGGAGTGTAAGCCGCTTGGGAGCTTTTCCTGTTCGTCTGGTAGCAGCAATTCGTATGGTTCCTGTTCGTGTATTTGGAGTGCTACCTTATTCCCTTGTATGCCGTTCGGGAGTTTGGACCATTCCCTTGTATGCAGTTCGAGTGTTTGGAGCATTCCCTTGTATGCCGTTCGGGAGTTTGGAGCATTCACTTGTATTCAATTCGTGAGTTTTGGTGATTCTACAGTAGCTGTGCCTGTCTCTGAAAGGGGATTATCGTCTAAGCGTTTTTTTCCCTTTTTGTGCAAAACGGTCCGTTACACTGTTAGAGACTGATTGCCAGGAGTGTAAGCTGTTCGTCTGCTTTTCCTGTTCGTCTGCTAGCAGCTATTTGGGAGGTTCCAGTTCGGGAGTTGGAGTGCTATTTTGTATCCAGTTCGTGAGTTTTGGTGTTCTGCAGTAGCTGTGCCTGGATCTCTGGAAAGGGGGCCGATCGCCTAAACGGTTTTTACTCTTTGTGTGCAAAACGGTCCGTTACAGTCCCTTAGAGCTTAGGAAATAATTTTTAAGAAGTACTATATTCAGTGAATAGACAATGTTACATATTGTGACACAATTGGTTAATGTATATACTTTGTTAATTTTTGAATATATTTACAATTAGTTTTTTGATTGAACTATTAAAGTATTCATGAATACAATTTCTTTCGCACTAGCACATAGTCTTTCAGCTGTGAAAATCCTTGTATCATTTATTTCAGTAGCAAATTTGGTATTCTTTCGAATGATAGCACTTGAATTTCGTTTCACTTCTGAATATTATTTCATTCCTTTCATTTATTATACGAGGACTGTCCAGAAAAAGTCCAGCCATTGTTAATGTAATGAGACCGGTTTTTGCAACATTGATGTAACCTGGCACCCAAGGAGAGTAGAATAGAATGTACATGCCTGAACAATGACGACTTCACCGTACTAGTCAGTGGGGGCGCTAGACGCCATTCAGTGAGCACGTGTACTGTGTGGCTGCCACACTCAAAATGACTGAGCGAGTAGAGCAAGGACTCTGCATCAAATTTTACGTGGAGCTTCAACATTCCTTCACTCAAACTATTTGGATGATTCAGAAGGCTTTCAGGCACAATCTAATGAGTGCAGCACAAATAAAAGTGTGGCACAAATGCTACAAATATGGTCTAGAATCTGTTTAAAGATGTGGTATGTGGACCCAGTATGCCTGATCTTGATAGTAGGAGTCACTGTGTAGAAATGGATTATCAGGGCCTGGTGCAGGGTAACCGCACGCCCCCTGGTGTTGAGCATCGCGTTTGTGCGGCCACATACCAGGGCCTTGATGCAGCTTCTGCGGATCCCAGGTGACCGATGACAATAAGCAGACCTCCCAGGATCTGAATAGGGAGGCTCTGCAGCAGATATGTAGCCAGTACAGAAACAAGGTAAGGCTAGAATAGACCCCAAACAAGACAAAACTAGGAGAACCCAGAACCGGAGCAGGACAGAAAGTAGAACCCAGAACATGTACACAAGACCTGAGCAAAACAAGAACAGAGCAGGACAGGACTGTACATGAACTGGGAATAAAAGACAAAATAAAACAAGACAAGAAATACAAGGCAGACACAAGAGGAGACATAACTAAGTACTATATATGTAAAACATTGGAGATTTAGACATACATAAATGGCCAAGATGTATACAGTCCACCACTGTGTCAAAGTACTCCAAGTACGCCGGGTCCTAGACTGCCTAGATATGCATGACTAAATAAACAATAATAAAATATACACAGCACTTACCTGCAAGAAAGGGGCAGACGACTTGAAGCAACTGCCTGCAGGAACCAACTGAAACAAAAGGATAAATGGAAAAGGAACGGGTGTGGAAACATAAAACAAACATTTAAAGGAATACAAGAGACTGGGAATTCCAAGAATGGAATAAAAGAATGAACCCAGAAAACCCAGCATAAAGAAAACCAGACATAGAATAGAAAACCAGAAAAACCAAGAAAAACTAAACAAGAATTGTAAAAAGACTACTGGATACCAGAAGCCAAGGCCAGACATCTCAGCAGAACAGAGCAGGATGTGACAGCAGGACGTCTCCAGGTTATGGCACAGCCTGTGCCAACACACAAGGTACCCTGACAATGTTAAACTCCGTAACTCACCAGGAGTTGCTGGTAGACACCCACTGGAGGTGGAGTAAACCCTGCAATGTAATTATTGCAGTGTCTCATAAAAATGGCAATGATTTACATTCCAGGGTTAAGTGGACAGGGGCACTGCAACCAGACCACTTCAATGAGATGAAGTGGTCTGGGTGCTTATAGTGTACCTTTAAAGAGGCAGGCTATAAAGATTTGAGCATGCCAACAAAAACATTAATGAGGGCAAAACCTTTCAAATGCATTAAAGTCGTATTGGTGCCTGGAGTGTCCCTTTAACCCTGCAATTTAAACCTTTTCTTAAAAAAACTGCAATGCTGGTTAAAATGACCAGAACACTACACCCAGACCACTTAATTGAGATGCATTGGTTGATTGACTATAGTGTTCTTTAGGTCTTAGTTATTTTGGACTACATTTTTCAGTCTGCTTGTTGATTGACTGGGGAGGGGGGCTTGCCTAATGGCTATATACATTTATCTTCCTTTTTGACTGCCTGTCACTCTTTCTGTATTTTTTTTTCATTCTTGTCTGCTGTACTGCAATCTCTGTTCCCTGTTTGTCTATCAACTTGAATACCTTATCAAAAGCATAAGCCCTGTGTCTAATAAGCTCAGTGTATTCACCTCTTTGTGCCCTCCACATGATGTTTCCTTTCCAGCATGCTGAAGAATGACTTTGTGAGTCCAGGGATATCCCACATATTGTCTTTTTCCGGCCATATCTGCAATAATATTTAAGGTGTACAAACAGATAGTAGCTTAGAGTAAAATGTGACTTTTTTTTAATTAAAAATTGATTAAGCTGGCACTCTGGAAAATAATTCACAAAATAACTATTTTGTCCACAATCTGCCATTTGTCCCATGGCTTAGAGGATATGTTGCTAATCAAGAAAGAGGTCTCGCAAATCTCCCTAAAGAAAATATTGGTGACATTAATCTTCTGTACAGGTCTCACAACTCCCTCACTGTACTGTAATATTTAAAGTCAATTGAACTGGATAGGGCAGGCAGGTATTACCAAATACTCAACAGTAGAGGGCCCCAATGCCATGCCAATTGGCTAACTGGTAATAAAATCCATTGTAGATTCAGGAAAAAAAGAGAGGATGGATAAAGCGACTGTTCCCTAAGCTGCCCTATCTGTATTACAGTATAACCAATGGTGGCTGGCGAAAATTTTGCTCCTTCGTATACAGTAAAGACATACTAATAGAGAGCTGAGCATAATTAAAAAAAAAAAAAAAAAGGTTTTGAGGGACACAATATTTCACAACCTCTTAAAATAAAACAGCAACCCTTTAGGGTCTTCTTTTTACAGGTATTCAAAAAATCTCAGGGAATTGGCGAGTTGGTGATTTCACTAGAACCCTTGGACAAAATGAGATGAAATGGATGTTTAACCTGGATACATTACAACCCCAGGGTTTGAACATCGATTTTGAATTATGCCATTTCATTTAGATTTTTTACATGATTGTGTTCCTCTTTCAGATATATACTCAGATGTATATGAATATAGGGCTTTCATATGTACAGTTAATTTTTGGTATTTATTTGGATAGGAAAACAATATGTTAGAATAATCAAGTTTTTATTTGAGTTGCTGATAAGTATCTATGTATGTAAAACTTACACAAGTTTTATTTTAGATATGGTTGATTTTAAACTGTTAAATCTTAAGTCTGTATTATTATGATATAAAAAAAAATCTTCACCACTTTTTTTTTTCTCTTTTAATTGGGTGCATATTTGTTCCCATTTTTCACTTTTCCTTTCTATATACCCTCAATTGATATGATGTCTGGAGCTTCAAACATTCAAGGGGCAGGGCGCACAGTGCTTTCAGCTGGGATGCGGGTAGGGCAAGATGCAAATTAGATGTCACTTCCGCTGGGAGTTCCAGGAGTCTTCATTGGGGAAATATCATCCCCTCTATATTGGCACAACGTCTATTAGCCTCAGACAGAACTCTAAGGCTCTGAATAAGGTGCACAATATACCTCCCTGATTTTAAATAGAAAAGTGGTCTTAAATACTACACATTGGTTGCCTCTTTTCTTTTTACAGAGTGCTAGATTAGACCGGAGGAGTGGTGAGATGCTACCCTAAAAGTACGAGAACACTATTTATCTTTGACATCTTTAGAATTCCTTTACACCCAGAATGTAACACAGAGCAAAGTCAGGAAAACTAGATACTGACAGTTTGCTAGAATCAGCACACAGAGAAAATCTCACAGTTCCAAGTCGTAAAAACTAGATACTGACAGGCAGAATCCCAGAGGTAACTCACTCACTTACTGTTGGCTATAATTCTCACAGGCTAACACTTAAACATTGCAAATCTAAATATACACTGTTTCCCACACAAATAGTCAATTTAACTAATTTTCCATCCAGTAATCAATGAACCATTCTAAACAAGCTGCAGATAATTAACTATTCTGATTAAAAAAATTAACTATCCCTAAAATCAGATCGGTCAATATCTCTGGATTATCGCTTGATATGCTAAACTTGCCAATTTACCAGCAATTTTATATGAGCCTTTCATCCAGCTGCAGCCTGAATTTTGAATGATCTAAATTCCCTCCGCTAAATATGATTTCAAAAGCTTGAAATCTGATCAGCATTATCCAGGTATATTTCTGCTTTTAGTAAAAATTACTTAATTTTAAATTAAACCAGCATGTTTACCATCTTTCTTGGTAGAATACGCTTTAGGCTTTACGGTTTGATCCTGTTAATGGTGAATGCGAGTATGTTTATAGAGAGAAATTGAATAGTAATATAGACAGTTCTGTAAGATTTCTAAGTCAGAATTGATTTGACTAACCAAGAAATTCAGTTGGAAAGAAGCAGAGAATTTTTTTTAAAGTCCCAGAGTTTAGTTGGAAAGGAGCAGAGTAAGGCGTATCCAGAGTGTTTCATTGTCTGGTTTGATCTGATGATGCTTTGATGATCTTCTAACTCTTGCATCCAACCCTGTGGATCTTTTATTTATTTATTTTTCTTTATTTTCTAACAGTGTGCTCATTTTTAAATAATTCCTTATCTTGAATTTCTTCACATCACTAATTTAACATGACCAATGGGATTAGGTGGGTGTACCTTATTCTAATTGTTTTATAGACCTTGATCAGTAGATGGCGTTGTAGCATCATGATAATTTCTCATTACAAATTCCAACTATGACTTTGTCTAAGAGGTTAATTGAATTTCATGATGCAAATGACATCAAATTGTCTTGTCTTTATGGCCAATCCATCACGCATGAATGTCAAACTTCAAAGGAATAGTGGTCCTTTTTGGTAGACAGTCTCCTTTTCATGCCAGAAATTATCTTTTTGATGCATCTTGACTTTGGTTCAACTCACTCTTACACAGGGCTGCCATCAGAAATTTTGGGGCCCCTGACAAAGCACAAGGTCTGGGCCCCTTCCCCTTCCCTCCCTCCCCCCCGGGCCCACCCACGCCCTACCTAGTGCGCTGACAATGATGCAGGACTGAATGTGGTGTGTATAGTGGAAGTGAATTAGAATGTGTGTAATGGATGTAGTGTTTGTGTGTATTAGATACTGTTTGTGTAGTGAATGCAGAGTGTGTGTTTGTGTAGCAGATGCAGTGTGTATAGTGAACGCAGAGTGTGTTTGAGTAGTGGATGTAGTGTGTATACAGTGATGTAGTGTGTGCTTGTGTAGTGGATGTAGTGTTTGTGTGTACTAGATTAAATGTGTTTAGTGGATGCAGTGTCTGTAGTGGATGTAGTGTGTGTATTAGATGCAGTGTCTGTGTATAGTGAATGCAGAGTGTTTCAATTTGTGGTGGATGTAGTGAGTACAGTTAATGCAGAGTGTGTGTTAATGTGTAGTGAATGCAGAGTGTGTGTCAGTGTGTAGTGAATGCAGAGTGTGTGTTGTACTAGTGAATGCAGAGTGTGTGTTGTATTATTGTATGCAGTGTGTGTTGTATTAATGTATGCAGTGTGTGTTGTATTAGTGTGTGTGTGTGTTGTGTTAGTGTATGCAGTGTGTGTGTGTTGTGTTAGTGTATGCAGTGTGTGTGTTGTGTTAGTGTATGCAGTATGTGTGTAAATGTGCAATCTGGGGGTGGGGTGGGGGGGAGAAAGGGGCATTTTCACATACATTTTTAAATTTTATATTAAATTAATTAAATGTTTCACCCCCCTCCCTGCTTCTTACCTGTGTCCAGGGAGGGGGAAGATTCCTTCCCTGGTGGCATGGTGGGGCCTCCCGGCTCCCTGTTACCGCAGAGGGGGCCCAGCACACCGCCTCTACTCTTCTCTTCTCCTCTCTTCTAATAACTCTCACGAGACCCGCGGCCTGTGTGCCGCGCGGAGCGTTGCCATGGCAACGCTCAGAAGGCCGCGGGTCTCTCAAGAGTTATTAGAAGAGAGGAGAAAAGAAGAGTAGAGGCAGTGTGCTGGGCCCCCTCTGCGGTAACAGGGAACCGGGGACCCACGGCTGCACACATAGATAGCGATATTTGCTATCTATGTGTGCAGAAAGGGAAAGTGGGGCCCGGGACTGCCAGAGCAGTCCGGGCCCCCCAGGACCGCTGGGCCTGTGACATCCATCATGGTTGTCACCCCCTGATGGCGGCCCTGCTCTTACAATTGGGTCTTGTAAATATCCCATTGAATTTCAAAAGTTAAATTAATTACTTGGGGAATAGCTCTTCTTGATTCTATCTGTGTCTGGTTTGCTCAGTTACACTGGCTTTTTGTATAAAAATAATGTGTCTGTACTATAATATGTGACGTGATGTATACACACATGTCTTTTACACACATTCAGGTAATGTTAGTTTTAATAATAATGAAGTTTATTCATTAGATTTTATCTATTAATATATTCAATATTATTAATGTAGGTACTATTTGTATATAATTAAACATAATTATATAGTTCCAGTATATATCTGGGCTATATGTGTGATGACATTTTCGACCCACCTTGTTCCAAATACTTTGGTTTCTAACACTTCGTTCTAAGTGTAAGATGGCTTATCTCAGACCATTGTTCAGACTAGCCACGTTCCTTTGGCATGGAGTGAGAAGGAGACATGTGTCTGCGTATTTTTACCTTCTGATACAAAATGGAGTCACATAGTGACATTATAGTATACATTTAATTTCAATCTTATCACATAATGTCTGGCAAAACCCCTGACCGTACATGTGAGTGGTCTGACTTCTTTGTATGTATGCTTCATAAGCACATAGCTACCATCTGCACTATATTTTATTCTGGTTTTATTTTTTTGGGTTTGAGATTTACTTCTACATATATCAAGATTATTTTAAGGGTAAGCAAGCCCTATATTTTATTCAGCGCTCCACTAAGGGTATAAAGGTCCTTGACTTATACCATTTTACACACTACAAAACCTATACTTGTACATTTGCAAAGCACAGCCCATGTATAGACAGACACACAATACAGCCACAGTACACACCCAGACTACAGTTCTGTTTGCTTTTAATGTTCTATCAGAAACAGGCAAAGCAGTCACGACTTTATTGCTGGCTGCTACTCATAATGGGAGATGTTTCAAATCATCTAAAGAACTGGCAACCACATTAACTTTGATTTATAACTAAAAATAGTCATAGATAGCTTGGGATGATGTTCAAATTGTCATCATACAACCAGCACACTTTTGTTAGTGGTGTCAAATTGAAACCAAAATGTACCTTGTTTTACGCAGGGAATTATGTCCAGTTTTCGTTTAAAAGTGTAATATACTCAATGGAATAGTATAATGCATTATTTGTAATTTTAATAGGTTGTGGTTCAAAACCCAGAGAGCCCATAACTGTTGGTTCATACTTTGGGGAGTGGTTCTCTATCAATGGTCTCCTCCTTAGCGAAGGGGTGGCTTTTTGGAAGACTGGGAGAAGGCTGTTGGAATGACCTTAAGACTAGGGAGAAGCAGCAGCATTTCAACCTTGAGAAATTCCAAATTCATGAAGCCTGTTTGTTATCCATTTCATTCAGCCACTTTCAATTTTGCCCACAGCAAATAAGTTTGTCAGCTGAGAGGACAAAAGAACAATAGAAAGGCAGAAAATCAACGTTGTTTTAAGGCCACCTCGACTCCCAACCCAAAGTTTGATTGAATTCTTATTTTCAGGGGATCATTTTTTTAATCAACCTTTTTTATGTTCATTCATCTTGGGATGAAAGTCAGGAAAGCGGATGTTTGTTGAAGCTCATAATAAAGAAAATGGGAGAGAGGGAGTTTGAAGCAAGAGCATGGGGTTTAAGCACTAAATAGTGAATTGCAGTTAAGACAATTATGCTGTGCATTTTAAAGAAAAGAAAAGGGCAGAGTGGACCGGTTCCCTAAATCTCAACTATTTGAAACCTGCTTGTTTACTCACCTCGAAGCGCCTCTAGCTGCTGTCAGTGAGACAGCCACTAGAGGCTGGATTAACCCTTAATGTAAACATAGTTTCTCTGAAACTGCTATGTTTACAGCTGCAGGGTTAACCCTAGATGGACCTGGCACCCAGACCACTTCATTGAGCTGAAGTGGTCTGGGTGCCTATAGTGGTCCTTTAAGTTAGAACTGAAGGCTAATGAGGAAGGTATAAAGTTCACAATAATGGGTGTTGCAGATCAGAAAGTTCACAAATTAATTCAGAGAATTCTATTCATTTAATGAAGTTAAAAGCAGTTGATATCTTGAAATTCTGAAGCTGGTTAAAGAAGTGGCATATAACTAAGATGTTCATTTTAGATTGTCATCATAGATGTATGGTATTTCTTGTTTGATTTTACACACAGTAAAACTTTTTATAGATCTGGTTAGCCATGACTAGCAGTCTTCAACTATTAAAGAGAACAAAAGAGAGGGTTGTGCAGTGTTATTTCTTCTAAGGCTCAACATGCTTATGTCCTTGAACAGTAAATATACTATTAAGTATATTCTGATTTCAGCAACCTTGGATAAAGAACAGACCTCTGTTCTTTAAGCTAAAATAAACTAGAATATTTTCAACTCTTGCATTGTAACACAGTAAATACAAACTAACCCATTATATGCTATTATAATACTTCATTAGTGGGGAGTTATTTATGGAGGTTTGAGTAACGAGTATTACAATTTAATAATTATGGATAACCCCTTCTCAACACAAACAAGAAGATATATGCCAAGATACTTACAAAAGACTGTCCCTGATTTTTACCAACACTGATTAAGGACAACCTGACTGGCTTTGTGTCAGGTCGACATGGGCTAGATAATACTCATAAATTATCTTTGATCCTCCAGCAACTTTGGGGGGCTAGGCAGGGCAGTCTTTTGCTAGCCTTAGACGCAGAAAAAGCATTCAACCACCTTGTCTGGCCCTTAATGAGAAGGGTTCTGGAGTCCTATGGCTTTCCCTCCCAAGTTTTCACACTGTATTCCAACCCCACAGCACAAGTTCTCCAAACAGGGATTCTCTCTTCTCCCTTTAGTATTTCCAACAGGAGAAGGCAGGGGTGCCCACTTTCCCCATTGCTCTGGAGCCTCTGTGGGAGGCTATTCGGTCAAATACCGAGATCCATGGTGTGACAGTATGTGATAGGGAAATTAAGATCGGAGCGTTTGCTGATATCCTCCTCTATATAACACAACCACAAGACATGCTGCCTAAGGTTTTGCAACTAATCTCAGAATATGGCGAGGTGTCCTACTAATTGCTAAATGCTCTGAAAACACAAGCCCTGTGCATAGCCCTTCCAGATACATTAGTCAAAACCCTCCAAAGGTCATATGAATTAGACTGGAGAACCAATAACATTAAATACCTAGAGATCATGACAGTGGCATACACAAAATCCATGGGGCCCCGGTGCGAAAATTGATCCGTGCCCACCCCCTGGGTTCACGCGCTTACTCTGGTGCCGATACACATGGCGGGGCCGGTGCCGATACACATGGCGGCAGGCACCTGGTCGCAGGGCTGCGACCACGGTGTGCCGCCAGTGCACGTGAAGGACCACTATAAGCACTCAGATCACTTCAGCTCAATGAAGTGGTCTGGGTGCCAGGTCCCTCTAGTTTTAACCCTGCAGCTGAAAACATAGCAGTTTCAGAGAAACTGCTATGTTTCACTGAGGGTTAATCCAGCCTCTAGTAGCTGTCTCACTGAGTAATGCTTTCCTATGGGCGGCTTAAATGCGCGCAAACGCATTCGGAGCTGAGAGGTGGATCGGGGCGGAGAGATCCCCAGCACCAAGGGAGCCCGGTGCTGGAAAAAGGTAAGTGCTGAAGGGTTTTTAACTTCACACACACACACACTCTCACAAACAGTTGCATACTAACAGACACACACTCAGTGACAGACACACATACACACTCACAAAACATATACTCTCACTGACAAACACACACTCATTAACAGACACACACACACTGACACTCACTAGCAGACACACACTCAATAACAGTCACACAAACACACACAGTAACACTCACTAACACACTAACTGACAGACACAAACAAACACACACACACACACACACACAGTAACACACTCATTAACAGACACACACACATACACACTCACATATTTTTTTACATTTTTTTATTTAATTCCCCAGCCTCCCTACCTTTTGGGAGTGCTGTGGGGATTCCTGCTGTCCCTGGGGTCCAGTGGGGCTGCTGGGCGGGCGCGCGAGGGAGCACTCTCCCCCTGAGTGCTCTCTGCTCCCTCGCGCGCCGCTTACTGATGCCGGAGCCGGAATATGACGTCATATTCCTGCTCTGGCATCAGTGCGGTGCGCGCGAGGGAGCAGGGCAGAGAGCACTCAGGGGGAGAGTGCTCCCTTGCGCGCCTGCCCGGCTGCCGGCAAACTGAAGCCACTGCCAGCCTCGGGGGGGCCCTTGGGTGGCCAGCTTCTGGGCCCCCTAGGAGAAGAGGCTGTCAAAATGTGGCCACACTGGCGTGCATACCGGGTCGCAGGCCGGCCGGGCCCCCTGGAGGCCCAGTCGCAGCAGCGACCCCTGCAGACCCCAGGTATGTACGCCACTGGATCACGATTACCAAAAATCACACAAATCTCTATTCTGCCAATTACGTTAAAGTTTGGAATAATTGCTGTATCCTATTAAAGAAGTGGTCCCACTCTATCTATCCTGGACGGAGCAAACCGTGTCGCTTAAAATGATGATCCTACCTAAACTTCTCTACCTTTTTTAGCACACTCCTGATTCCCCAGACATTCTTTAAGGCGGTGCAAACAGACATAAATAAGTTTGTATGGATGGATGGCACTACCCAATAGTCACATGTACTATTACGCAACAATATTGGCTACTGCCCTCCCTTACTTTCTTTCCACCCCTCCTCCTCAGTAGGTACACCTGGAGAAATCGCTCCTAGTTCACCACGAATCGACCAACCTGGTGTGGTTATCAAAATACTTTAGGCCATCCTTCCCACTAGCCCCCTGTCCATTCGCCTGCTCCTGTGAGTTTGGGATACACATAAACCTAAGCTCTGAGTAGCCATGCCTGTCTGTCACTAGCCAAACCTCTCGTCTCTCTCCTATTGCACCCCTACGTTTAATGCCCTACTGTGGCAAGCCCGAGTAGCCACTTACCTTTTCCACCTCTTATGTCTAAACTACCTTCAGAGTTATGATGCTCTGGAGAAGCAATATTTCTTGTCCAGATCATCCCAGTACTCTTATGTCCAATTTAAGTTATTCCTAGCACAATAACACAAGGACATCCCTGCTGTTGCAACTACTACAATATAAGGGGGAGACTGGGATTTAATGGACAAAGGGGGAGACTGGGATTTAGTAGACAGAGGGGGGACTTGGGTTTAGTAGACATGGGACAGGGGGTTTAGTAGAGGGGGTCGCTGGTTGTGGTTTTTTTTTTTTCATGTTTCTATGAAAATTTAAGTTGTTTTTGTTTTTTTTGCGGCCCACAAACTTAAACCTTGTTTATTTGGCCCTTGCTAGCCTTTGAGTTTGACATGCTTGCCTTAATATCTTTTGACAAAGGGGTAAGGTGACATGGGGACAATGGGTGGGAGAAGGTGACATCTAAGGTTGAAACTAATGACTGTAATGGTAAGATAGGCTTGACATAGATAACACTTTAAAAGCAAAGAGCAGATATGTCATTAAACATACTCTTGGTTGTATTAGGCAATTGTAGGGCATTTCTATCAATGTGAGAGTGAGCACTAACTCAGCTTTATGTGCTGATTGGCATTGGCTACAAATCCTTTCTTCGGGTACACTGACACACCCAGAAATATCTGTCTATACTAAGCACACCCAGACTGGCTAGCATGAAAAATGGGCAAATGCCCAGTGAGACGCAATGGTTCAAGGTCAACAAGGGAGATCAAAGTGCCAATTTTACCCCAGCCTAGTTGTTGTGAAAGTGTGCGGTGGGTTGATTGAGTTTAAGGGGGCGAGAGTTGAGAGGGGTGGGTGAATTTGACTGGGTTTGGAGATGAGGAGGCGAGTGTGGCAGGGTGAGGAGCGTGAGTGTGACTTGATTATGGGATGAACCTGACAGTGTGTGGCAGTGTTCCGGTTGCATGTTACAGGGTTAGTGTGGCAGGGTGGTGAGTGTAATAGTGTTAAGGGAGTATACATTGTATACACTGTTGTCTCCTGCTAAGGCCATTAAATAGGTGAAGTAAGCATGCTCCTGGTGATCCTTCTTTAGCTGAACTTGCAGGTAAAGAAGGATCACCAGGAGCATGTGTACCATCTATTGGCCTTAGCAGGAGACAACCGTTATGGTGACCATTTGCAGAGTGCGTGTCTCTGTGCTTTACCAGTGAGTGGCTAATCTGAGAATGGTCAGTTAAGGTATCGTCGTGGGTAAAAGGTTGAAACCAGTCAGTGATTAGTAGCTGCAACCAACAGCTGGCTGATGTTAATAATGGCAGTGTATGGCGTCGCTTTAGAGATCAGGTTTGAAATGAACCCTAAGCTGGCTATTATCACGAGAGGGTGCCGTGTATCTTCATCTATTCCCTGAAGATGTACTTGTTGAGGTGTCAGGAGGGCACCCAAGGAGAGATGTCCATGAAAGCAGGTGCACACTACCAAATTCACTCCGGAATATTCCAGAGTACTGAAATTTTGAAAATCCCTTCCATCTACATCTACAAATAACAATGAGAAGTTTCTAGTGAACCTGGGCTACTGCTAAAGTGAATAGATTTTGCACAAACTGGACAACATACATAAAGTGCAGCTCTGTGAAATTTTTTTGTAATTGTCCATGTTTTGCAGTAAGTTACTCAAGTTTCACTCGTAATGAATAAACCCACTGGGAAAAAAAAAAAGAAAAAACAATAAAAAAATATATATATAGTAGAGATAAAATGGCACAAATACTCTGCAAATTTTAACACTTCTGCGACATTGAAGACACCAAAGCTGAGATGTAGGGAAATGCAGTTTTGGGAGACTGTTCCTCCCAAATTGGGGCTTGGCAGACTCCCACAGTGACCCCATTCAGTGTCAGGCAGAGAGTTTCAGGTACTCATTTAATGCCAGGCAGTGAGTGTTAGGTGCTAGGTAGTGAGTGCCAGGTACTCATTTAGTCTCAGGCAGTGAGTGCCAGTACTAACTCAGTGCCAGACAGTGAGTGTTAGGTATTCAATGAGTGCCAGGTACACTATTTAGTGCCAGGCAGTAAGTGTTAGGTATTCAATGAGTGCCAGGCAGTGTGTACCAGGTACTTATTTAGTGCCAGGCAGTGAGTGTTGGGTATTCAATGAGTGCCAGGCAGTGTGTACCAGGTACTTATTTAGTGCCAGCCGGTTAGTGCGAGGTACTCATTCAGTGTCAGGCAGTGAGTACCAGGTACTCATTCAGAGCCAGGCAGTGAGTGTTAGGTATTCAGTGAGTGTGTACTTTCCTTCTCCCTTCCTTGTCTCGGTTCCTCCTCTCCCCACCCCCCTTACGCTCCTGTCTCCCCCGCTCCCTCCCTCTCACAGTGCACCGGAGGCTCCATTGCGGATGCTGGGCCCGCGCCATATTGTACAGCCCGAGCAGAGGACAGGACTGCAGTGCCTGACACAACGACACACAACACGACGGCAACACACATCACACGGCGCAGCATCACATCCCCCAGCATTGTGTGTGTCCGCACTAACTCCGTGTGAGTATCACAGCATTGTCTGTATGGCGTCTGCCCCAGATACACAGCTCCCATTGTACCTCCACATACATTGCTATCACACCGATTTCACCCTTATAGACAGAATCATCTCCCAGATTGGGGTACACACACTGATAGTGTACTTTGTGAGCGGCTACCTTATATTTATTGTATCATTAGACCGAGCACTGGTGAAAATAGTGCATGGAATCCTGCTACAATCTCTGTTCTAGAATCAAAATGTAAATTGTAACTAGTGCTTGGAATCTTGGTGAACCATCTATATATAGCCTGAGCTGGATGTAAATAGTGATTCCTGCTACACAATATATACACAGCTCAATGGAATTGTGTAAACCGTGCATGGATTTGTTTTTCTACACAAAATACACACATGACAGAACAAATAGTGCATGGCATCCTGCTATATATATTATAGGTGTTGAGCTGAATTTAAATGTACAAATGGTGTATGGAAGCTCAGTACACAGTATGTACACAGTATATACACACAGTGCATAGAATCCCATCACACAGCATATAATCAGAATAAAATGTAAATAGTTCATGGAATTAGTATTCTGGAGTATATATTCACCTGCAATTAAGTGAAATATTGTAGCAGATCTGTTCATGTTGTGTCAGCAATCAAATAAGATGTTCATTTAAGTGTCAGTTCTTGCGATCTGGGTTAAAGGAGTTCCTAAATTTGTGTTCCATAATAATTATGATTATTATTGATCATATGGAGTTGCTCTTCTGCTACCAGGAAAATAAACTACTAAATATAATACTGGTTGTGTTTTATAGAGGGACGCAGACAAAATCCTAATGTTGTAATGGGAAACTGTCATGGATGGGTTCTGGAGGGATGATAAACCACAAGACCCAAATGTTATTAGTGTCTCCAAAGCCCCAAAAGGGAAATGTTATCCTTTCGTATAATTATGTATATTTTATATTACATTATTTAAAAAAAATGTTTTTTAACCACCTAAGGACCACATGACGGTCTACGTCCTCATGCAGTGTCAGGCTTTAACGCCCATTGATCTGAGGGTCCCTTTCGTCAGCAGTTAGTGGCCACAGACTGACAGATAAACTATGTGCAGTACATGTTTTTACATTTCAGGGTTAAAAGGACAGGGATAGTGCACCTAGACACCTTCAATGAGATGAAATGGTTAGGGTGCCATAGTGTCCCTTTAAATATAAAATTTGAGAAACAACGTGTATACAAATAGGGTATCAAAAGAAAACCCTATTTCTATTTAAAAAGCTAAAAATACTATGTATGGGTGTACTTGTGGTAGAACATGCAAAACCAAAGAAACAATGGAATATAAGTGGATTGGTGCTAGTTACAAAGTGCAAGTGCAGCTCCCCTAGTGTCTATAATCACTCACAAAGACACTTTTAGTATAATACCAATAATAATACAAAAAGCAGGGTGCCCAATAATAATCACTCGTGGTAGAATGAACTCCTGGCAAAAGTGCCAAAAAGACCTTGGACTCAAACGCGTCACATCTCAAAATAGCCGTGGTCCTTTAGGGGTTAAAGTTAGAGATCGGGTTCCTTTAATCTTATTTGCATATGCAGCTGCTGCCTTTAAAGGTCCACTATAGTCACCCAGACCACTTCAGGTCCCCCAGGTTTTAACCCTTCAGATGTAAACATAGTTTTAGAGAAACTGCTATGTTTACATTGCAGTGTTAAACCAGCCTCTAGTGGCTGTCTCCCTGACAGCCGCTGGAGGCACTTCCCCGACGCTCAGTGCGAAAATCGCATTGAGCATGCAGAACGTCCATAGGAAAGCATTGATAAATGCTTTCCTATGGGCGTTTATAATGCGCGCGCGGCCCTGGCCACGCATGCGCATTTGGCTCCACTCAGGAGCTGACGTCGGAGGGGGATGAGTTCACCAGCGCCGAGGGAGCCTGGCGCTGGTTTAAGGTTTTAACCCCTTCAGCCCAATGGGATGGGGGGCTCTGAGAGTGGGGGGGAACTAAGGATTATATAGTGTCAGGAAAACAGGTTTGTTTTCCTGACACTACAATGGTCCTTTAATTAACTTTCCCTTTAGTGGTATGCTGCTATCTAAAAAAAATACTGTTTAGTAGAGATACCCCCAGTGAAAACATGCATGTATTTAATTATGCATTTTTTAAATTTGGGGTATATCTAAAAACAGCTTGTAAAAGATGTTAAACCCTTGTCTGCCGACCTTACAAGCCCTCCCCTTCTAACCCCGCCCAGACTTTTTGTGGCTGTCCAATTGGACTTCCCAGTGCAGCTCAATGAGAAGTATTTGCAAGACAGGTGCTCTGGGCAATTGCCTTCTTGTTAATTTATGGTAATGCCAATTTCTATTGAAATCTTAATTATTATTTTTTTTTTTGTAAAATAAAAGAGGACACACTCTTTTCACATAAAGCACTTCAACAAGCTAAAATGCTTTAGTGATGTGGAGTGTTCCTTTAATAGGAAAGGGACTAAATATGTTATGGCAGCTGCACCCAGAGGTTAAGGCGATATAAAATGTGTTCGTTTATGTCGGCTTGTACTGCACTACAGAATATGTTGTTGTTTTAATAATAATCACGATAATGTGAATTATTGAAAGCTCAAAATAAACATTCAGCTACCAATGTTCCATTTTAAAATGTTTTGTAGTTAGTTGTACAGAAACTATTTTATTTATTTATTCATTTATAGATGAAATGTCCCAGGCGGCGCAGATCAACGGAGCCCAAGCACTAAGTAAAACATGGGAGCTAAGTCTATATGAATTGCAGAGGACACCTCAGGTAATGTGATTTCTGTTAATCTTTTACCCCAACTATAACCCTTTTTTATAATGAAGTATAATAATACCATATTGGGAATTATTAACTATGCCCACTCCTCTTTTTTTATGAAATTTTTTTTTGAATATCTTAAAACTTGCCTTGCATCCAGCGCCAGGCGAAGTGATTCTCACTCGTTTCCAGGCTCCATGTTTTGTCATACTGCATCACTCTGAGGTCCAGATGGATGCTCTCAGAGAAGCGTTGGAATGCATTGTAAGGGCTAAATCTTTTTTGTTTCTTGGATAACTTACTAACTCCTATGTGGAAGAGTGGTTTCTCATTATACTTCATAGTACTACCGAATAGACATTAGGCAGCCTAGAACAGAGTTCCAGGCTGCCTAAATCACATGTGCCTGGTGTGTGACTCACCCCAGACACAAAAGAGCAGATTACTTTGTATAGGCAGTGTTTCAAGCTGAAATGCAGCAAATACAGATTCCTTCCTCCATGACCACTTCTAAAAGCAGAAGTGGACATGTAGATTGGGGTAACCTTTTAAGGATCAGGAGTTGGGCAAATTTCTTATGATGGAGTGTAATGATGAATGTCGTATGTTTTGAGGACGATCCTTTGTATGTTTATTTACAGGAAGCAATAACAGATGGCTTAGAAATCGTGGTTTCCCCTAGAAGCCTACACAGTGAATTAATGTGTCCAATATGCCTTGATATGCTAAAGAACACCATGACAACTAAAGAATGTTTGCATCGGTTTTGTGCAGACTGCATAATAACAGCTCTCAGAAGCGGGTAAGCATTGATTGCTTTTATTTTTACAGTAGATGAAAAGCTGTTGTGGAATGTTTGTATCAGTAACTGGACTACACCTGGTTTGAATAATATTAACAGTCACCTATGTTGCTCAGCCGCATGATTTTTGGTTTTGTCGGTTGGCCGCAAATTAATTCTGGAAACCATGTGTGAGAAATACACTTGCCGTCTGTTATAGGTATTGTACAAATCTCTAAGCACTTCAGCTTTGTTGTTAGTTAGCATTGTCAGCCAAATATGGCTTTACAAAATATGGACAAGAGTACTTCAAGTGTAGATGTAAAGAGGCACATGTGGATTCTCACATAGAAGAATAAGTTGCAAAATACATCATGTATCTAACTTTATTCTTTTTGATGCCTTTATAAGTTATATATGTGCTGTATGTGACTTCTTGTTCAAATTCAGAACTGATATGTTGGCTATATATCACTAAACTACATGATAGTTGATAAGTGCATTTTTTGTTTGGTTTTAGAGTGCTCTATACCATGCTTCTTCCGGGGCCCTCTCCGGTCTCCCCGATTTTTATCCCCTGGTTTACCACATCCAAGGACAACTAAATTTCCTCAGGTGCATGTACCATTAAAGGCATATCTGTTGAGATTGCTATAGCTTTTATAGTAAGATTGCATGTTGTGGTCACACACAGTCTCATCACCACGCACTGTACTGCAACTTTAATAATGTTGTTCTCTGCATGGTCATAGTGCGCACTGCACAGATCAATTGCATCTCATGATGTGATTGAATTGTGCTACCCTTGGTATCCCAAGATGCTGGACCTCATGGAACTAAATCCGGACATTGGAACAGGGCCCCATATTGGGACTGCCTCATTAAAAGAGTGACTGTTGGGATGCATGTTTGGGGACAGTCGCTGATTAAGGTTACACTACAGCATTACTGTAATAGTCGTGAACACACTACATATTGGCCAAGTGTCCCTATAAGGAACATAACAGCTGGTGATGATGGTCTGTAATTTGCACCTTGCGTGTGTTTGCACCAGAAACAAAAAGATGGTACACATTGGTTGAACAATTTGGAGTTTTTTGTATTGTACAGCAAATAGCATAGGAGCTAATTAACAAGTGGCAATTTTCCAGACAAATAAACACCCAGTGGCTTACAGCACTTTAAGGGACATTCTCTTAAAAGACAAACATATTGCTAAAACCCCTGGCTGACCTGATCTCTTTATGTGACCACTGCCAGCCCAAACCACGAGAGATAGCAGTACGGATGAAGTCTTACAACCCAGAATGAGAACGTCAAAACTTATGACATAAATTAAAAAACAATAGCAAGTACATGCAGACTTGGAGATTATTAAAAACACTGCCTTGCTTTATATGTTTGTGATTCGACTGCGGGACCTTACAGTATAAACAAAACTGTTAGGAGATGATGATTTGACCTTAAAGAATGCTATAGTAACCAAACTTGCTACTAAATATGCAAAAATGTTTCATGCTTCTACACAAGCAGCATGTGATAAGAAAGACGCGCATGATTTTTGTACCTGAATAAACAATATCCAACTCAACAACAAGTGCCTCAGAGAGTGTGTTCCAGATGTTATGACAAAAGCAACATGGCAAATGCCTGCAAAGGTTAAGAATAGTATCTATGGATGTGGGAGGATTAGTCAGACATAAATAAAACTAAGACAAGTCATATTCAACTTGTTGAGGTGCAAATTGCTGCTGTTTTATTGCATGTTGCATATATATATATACACACACACACAAACTCTGTACGCCAGTTTTAAAGTAACAAATCAACCTTAACTCCTCCCCATCGCCTGCAAGGTTTTAAATGGTGAGTTTTACTTACCTTTCAGCCCTGGCAGCTCTGGTCTCTGCCCTGCTGTCCCACCTACTTGACAGATCATCAAAATTGATGTTCTCAGCCAATGGAATGTTAACCCATGGGGAAACACTGGAACACTAGTGTGCATGCGTGGCAAAATGCTGCGCCAATCGAAACTAGAGGTATGTTACTGGCCACTAGAGGTGTGTTAACCCTCCAATGGAAAAATTGGAGTTTTCTAAAACTGCAATGTTTTACATTGCCGGGTTAAAACTACAGGGCCACTGCTCCCAGGTCACTTCATTGACTTTTTTTCTACCCATTTTTGGAATGAGAGTGTGAATGCTCTCCCAGAGGACTGGTTTTGAGTTCTTAGTCTTGTTCAAGAGGTACTTGACAAGAGATTTTTAATTATTTATTTTTGTTGTAGCTAGTATTTTGGTATAATGACGTAAATACTAAAGGAGAGGGGCTTTCAAGTACTCTATAAGTTAGAGTGAATACACTTCTCCATACACTACTACCAAATACTCCATTGGGCGGAAAGGAAGGAGGCTTTCAATAGGTCTACATAAGTTAGAGTGAATAAACCTCTCCACCTCTCCAGACACTTTCAACAAATATCCCACAATGCTAACAAAAACTAAGTTGGTTTCTCTACCTTCTACCGATGGTGCTCTAAAGGTTAAAGATAAAAATTGTAATACCAAGTTGTTTGATCTCATCAGGTGCACTATTAAAATACATTGGAACTGATGAGCCAAATATTTTTTTTTTGCTGTAGGTATATATTTCACTGTAACTAAGAAGAGATGACAAGTCCTACAAAAATGAATGCACTCTGTAGCTTCAAACATTTGAATACAGTGTTAATGGTTTCACTTATTCCTGTGTAGAAACTCCTTAACGGAAGGAGACAATTGCTAGTGCTTGCTTGACATATTCTTATGCCTTACTTAACTGTTTCAATCTACAGTTTTAATAAACAATTAATTTAGCCCATTGACTCATTGTGATAACTCTTTCTGTTTTTAGGAACAAAGAGTGCCCTACATGTCGAAAAAAATTGGTCTCCAAAAGATCACTGCGCCCTGACCCAAATTTTGATGCCCTCATAAGCAAGATCTACCCAAGCCGCGATGAATACGAAGCACACCAGGAGAGAGTACTTGCCAGAATTAGCAAACACAACAACCAGCAAGCCCTGAGTCACAGTATAGAGGAGGGACTGAAGATACAGGCCATGAACAGGTAGAGTTAAGGTTATTGATATGTGATGAGATGGAATGACAGGAGTCAATGTACAGAGCAAAACTATCAAAGTGAATCTGCCATGCCTCCAATTCCAACTCCCTTCCCCAAGAAAGACTCAATTTGCCTTGCTTAGGAACACGACCCCAAGCAGGGTAATTCTTCCCCATGATGCCCACACACTAGCTTTAATGCCAGCAATTCGGGGTGGGAATGTTTTAACAGGTGTTACTTTGTTCCTCCTCCTGCTTCCCCCTTCTTTCTCAATTATCTATTAAGTGACAGGTGGGGAAGGAACCATATTTTTTCAAGTATTCGTAGGTTTGCTAGAATTTCTCATAGCCTAAGATAGGAGTACATTTTTATTTTTCTTAATTTTATATAAAGGAGAAAGACTTACCAAGGCAAAAACAAGTGCTATCCGTGGGTAAAGTGCTCTCTCAACATTTAGCACACTGCACACAAAATGGCACATATTCTGTCTTGAAAATCTGCCCCAAAGTTTGCTATTAAATGACACGTACTTTTAAATCTACATTCATGAGCAACTCAAGAAAAAAAACTTTCTTGTATGTAATCTTATGTGCAGATAAAAAAAAAAACGGGCAGCCCGGTAATATATTAATAGCTATGATAAGGGGAAGCAGTTACCCACAAACTGGAGACATAGGCACACTAATATATTTAAAAATATAAATAAATAAAAAAATTGGATACACCTAAAGGGTTAATCCAGCTGCTATGTTACTTTATTTTTCTTCTGATATGTTTAATATACTTATATATTTAGGTTCCCACACATTTTTTGCCAAATAACCAGTGAACATAACTTAAATGTATCTGGAATCCAGTGCTGGGTGCTGGAATTCCTGACCACTTCCACATCTTCCTACATGTCAACTCTGCATCTTCTTCTTCCTGGTCACAGTTTAATCAATGCTTCAAATAGAAAAGCATTGATGTACCAGGCGCATGCTCGTCAATTCGATGGGAAGGAGGAATGACTGGTTTGAAAGTGTAGAAGGTGTACCCACCTTCTACAAGGACCAGGGCACATTGTAACATCCTAATGGTTAGCGAGGGTTAGCGAGGGTTCTAACACTAGGGAGGGAGGTGAATTTAGGCAAAAAGTTAAATATACTTGTCAGCGTGCAGAGAGCATCAATTATATTTTTACACAAACATGACTTTTAGTGTGTGCTGCACAAAATATTCCTACCAACTTGACAACTTCTAAAAGTGGAAGTGGTCATAGAGGTTACAGAAACTCTTTAATATATAAATGAAAATATAATAAATAAAAATTGTATCACCCAGGAAGAGAACATGTGGAAAAAAAAAAGAACAATCCAAAAACAATAAGTGACAGTGACAACAACAAAGATAAAAAAGGAGCAGCATTTATACAGACCAATAGGTCATTACCACCAGGAGGTGGGCAGAAGGTGAGACATATATCTCACAAAACATTATATATAGATATGGCATGTTATGCTGCAGCTATCAGTAATAATTAAAATAAAGACAAGTCTCACATATCTACTATTCATCATTCTGTTCACCAGTACAGATTTCCATGATTTATTTTTATTTAAAAAAACATTTATTTTTTTTTGGTTTCTAAAAATTAGATTTTTATTTTTTTTTAACACCATTTTGTAGGTTTCTTAGTGGCCAATTTCTCTAATTTATTAAAATATTTAAATAGAAGGGTTTATCTCCTGATAATTGAATAAATGCTCTAGCCTTATGCAGATTTGATGCCCCTTCTCTTGTAGGCACCAAGTCCTTAGGTGCGAGACCTAAAACTTTCAAATCCTGTTAATTCCTGATCTTCCAGTTATTTTTAGGGGACACTTTGAAGGATTCAAATCCCGTCTTTTAAAAAGTAAGCAAAAGTATATTATAGGAGCAGTAAAGGGCAACATCTTGCCTTCCACTAGAATAGGGTTCTTTAATTTGTCATATACTGACTGCACCTCAAGTGGAATTATTAAATAAGGGTATTTCATTCTTAACCCTTATTTCTCCAAGCATCCTTATATTTTTTTCAGGATTTAAATAGATTAAATTGTAAACTTATCTTGAGGAGGTTTTTTATTTTTTTTAATAAATGGGCTCATTTTCTTTCAATCTCTATCTTAGATGATTTTCATTTAACATGTTATGCTTCATGTTTGCGGAGCACTGGGTCTTTGTTACAAGTATCACTTTAAGTCCAATTACTTCTGGCTAGCAAAATGTTGTCTCTTTATTCTAAGATCATTCATGGATTTGGGTTTAAATCCTTACAATATATATTTGCTGACCCTTTAGTATCACGTGGTCAGGCTTTGACGTTGATACTGTCTGTTTTTTTTTGTTGTTTTTTTTTTAAATCTTTTTATTATTGTCTTTCATTTTTTTTCTTCCATTGACATTAAACTTCACAAAAAACATACAGAGCACAAACAATATAAAAACAGTACAAAAAAAATACAGAAAATACAAAACAAACCCACCACCCTACGAGAGTTCTCAAAAAAATTCCATCTATTACTCCGAATTAGATAAAATAGTGATTTAAATCTCCCTTAGTTTTTTCTCCCAACTGGCCCATAGACTAGAATTGTCATTTAGACATTTACAGTGATCTCTCTCCATCTTAAGTTGGTAGGCAAGTTGAGAAGTTATTTGTTTGATGGAATAAACATCTTACAAGACATTAAACAATGTGTGATCAGAAAAAGTTCAGGTTTCTTAAATTTTGGCCAGTTACAATGCAATAACATTACTTCAGGTTTTAAAAATATTTTTACATTACACAATTTGTATATAATCGCTTGAGCCCACTGCCAAACTACGACCATTTTTTTACAGGACCACCACATATGAAGGTAATTTCCTTTTATGTTGTCTACAATTCCAGCATTGAGCATCAAGATCCTTTGCAAATGTAGCTGTTTTCACTGGAGTCATATACCAAAAATTTGTTAATTTAAATTGTGTTTCTAATAAGACAAAGGCATGAACATATTTATTGATTTTATAAAAGGAAGATGACCATTCCTTTATATCTATATTTTTACTTAAGTCACTGTTCCAATTTTTAATAGCAGTGGGGATTGTCAGATCATAAGCACCCTCTAAAATTCTAACACATCTAGAGAACAGCTGTTTTATTTTACTCTGCTCTAAGATAGTCTTTAAAATATCGTATAGGGTTCCTTCAGTAACTAAGGCGACCTTCTCTAAAAAATGCTTAACTCTAATATAAGAAAATAATTCATTGTCAGGAAGATGGAACTCATTTACCAACATTTTGAATGATTTTATTTTGCTATCTAAACAAATCTCTAAGTGTATTAATCTGATAGTTTTTCCAAGATTTCACTGTTAAATTTTCGATACTGATTTCTAGTACTTTCAAACTTTGAAAATTATATCATCCATATCTATTTTTTTCTTGATTTTTTTTGCCAAATAGGAATAATCTGTCCAAGAATATAAAGTCCCGTTAGCTGAAATTTTTTTAGATTACAAATAAACTCTGAGGGGTCTTTTACTTTTGTTGCTTCTAACTCTAATTCCAACCAAAATTCTTCTTTATTTTGTTCTAACAAACTAACCATGATATGCATATTATTATCTTGTTTTGGCAAATTTATATACTGTCTGTTTTTGTTTTATCCTTTCCCATTACTGTTTTTATTTTAATGGTGACTATTATTTACAGGCAAGGGGTATAGTGTTATAGTCCAGCTTGGCTCCTTCTTATGCAAATTTCTTCATGGGTTATAAGGAAGACCAATTTATCTGGGCCAATAACCCTTGGAACAGCAAGCTATCTTTCTATCTCAATTACATTGATTATATAATAAATGTGCAGAAGGAGATCTTACTAATATAATCCACTTTTATTGTTTATTAATTACCCTTTTTGGGCTATCTTTTACTTCTTGCATTGCCTTTCTTCTATTGATTTCTTAGACTTGACACTGAGAGGAGTTGATAATAAAGTTATGACCAACATACACTATAAGGAGGTTATTGTGACCGTTGCTTACATGCCTCCTGTGGTCACTATCCCCAATGGATTTGAAATGTCCCTTTTTTGACAATTCACTAGATTGGAGACATTGCTCTTCTTTGTGTGATTTAAAAAAAGATTCTTTATTATTGATTAAAACATTTTTGGAGAGAGCCTATTCTTCAGTTGAAGGAGTGCCTTTGAACGGTGATCCCGTCAAATGTATGGATAATATGTTTTCAAGTTATCATTATAATTTACTCAGAATTGCAGCAGAATCCACTTATTCAAAATCCCCTATGTCATGGTGAAAAGAATTGGCGTATAATAAACATAATTATAGTGGTTTGTTGACTTTCTGAAACCGTTCGTCTGTTTGCAGGCGCGTTCGTTAGAAATTTCCAGTTGGTTTTATACAAAGTTTGCTATACGTGTCAATTTTGTTAATCTGGTCTCACTTCTCATTGCCTCCCAGGTTGTTCTTGAGAACAGGACATTTGCGTATGGGGACATAACCGTAGTTCTAAGGGCAGGAGACCCCAGGTTGAATTCAGTTCTCTATTCCTTAGGGAAACATTAACATCTTGCATTACTATAGGTACCTTGGTCATACAGGACGGTGGCTTTACAAAACACTACAATTCTGTCATTTGCCTCTGTCATAATTTCATTGCATAACAGGTAGGTTTCCTGTTATTGTTCAGGCCCATGATCTGGCCCACTCACATAAATATATACGCACATATACTCATCGCATCTTATACATGGGTGGCAGCACGTATCTACTACCACCCTCTCGTTCCTATATTTCTACATAGAATCTCGTCCTGACTCAAATCTTATCCGGGACGATTTCACAACCCTGTACCTTTTTATTTTAGAGTGGTACTGGCTTGTGAGATTTAGGTTATCCAACTAGGTTTCTGTTTTCCGGTCTTAATCCAAAAGCTAGTGGTCCCGCGAGGCCTACACCCATCCTCATACTCGGAGGTATACGTCCCTCGGCCCAAATCATAGGTAGCCGCCTCGCATTGTCGCATAGAGAGGGCCTCCCACGTCACTCCCATTCTATCTTATGCTTTAGTTACCACCAAGAGGCCAACACCCCGCCACAACGTTTCGGTGGCCTCAAGCTCCCCTCGGGCCAACACATAGTTAGCACCTCAAACGCCGCTTGGCAATTATTAGGGACTCATCTGTCACGTTAAGTTAGCAAAAATCCATGTGCCCGAGTAAAGTTTTCCTAAAACTCACCACACCTGCATCACGTCACGTGTTGGCCACACTTTTACAACACCATTCCTCACAGCATTTGGTTAAATCTATCATCAAAGGGCTGTCCGAGGGGTTCCACACGGATTTGGTACAATTTTCCAAATTGGACACTGGATGGCAATAATTTGCAAACCACTTCACAGACACAAAGTTAGTGTGTACACTTATTAGGACTGAAGTAAAGGAAGGGTTTTGTTGGGATTTTTAGTTCCCCACCTTTCACATCTTGGGAAACCAAACCATAGGGGTTGTCACGGGGAACACTTCACTTAAACCCAGACTAATCATAGACTTATCAGCAACGCATTCCTCCACCATTCCCTACCTTAATTCCCTCATACCCTCCGACTGGACTCTATCCACATGCAAGCTAGCCTTCCCCAGGATAAAATTGAGCGCACCTTATCAAGCATTGAACATTACTTACAACTGGGTTCTGGCAACCGTAAAGAACTTCAATCGCTACTGGGGTCGCTCAATTTTGCCATGGCAATCATCCCATAGGGTAGATCCTTCATTTCTCGTTACTATCTTTATTCCCACGATTCCCCTCAGACACATCTCGTATCACTTTAGACAATCACGCAACCTCTGCTTTACTCATGTGGCGGGTTTTCCTTACATCCTGGAATGAGTGAGCTATGATTATTCCCCTCCTCTCTGACATTTCTCCACTCTTTGGTCAAATGCCGCGGCAAACTCTGGTCTTGCTGCCATCTGGGAGAGCAATGGCTTTGGGGGTTATGGTATACAGATATTAAATCCCTGCCCAGCTTCTCCACTACATCGGCCTTGTTTGAGTTATATCCGATCGTGGTAGCTGCCATTACCTGGGGACCAACATGGTCTGGTCACTCGGTCGGATGTTATTCAGATAACCTAGCCACTTGCCTCATTATGCACAATGGCCGGTATTCATCTTTGGTCATAATGAGACTATTGGGGAAACTCACAAGGGTAAGTGCCTCTTGCCAATTTTACCACATGTATTCACATTCCAGGTTTCACAAACCTCTCAGCTGACCAATTGTCTCGGTTTTCATTTTAGGCTTTCTTCCAGACACTACCCACCACCTCCAGACTGGCTACCCCTGCCCCACCATTTCAAGACATAATCTTGAATTACATGTTTTGTTAATCCAGGCACGTCACGTTTCGCACCTTGCACTTTCTGTCAACACTAGAAATCATACGATAGGATTTCACATTTTCACTAAGTTTATAGCAGAGTTTCAAGTTCTTGACATATTTGCTTTGGAATCTATTCGGGGGTTCACTTCTTTTGTCACCTTAACCTTAAATTATCATTTAACACAATTAAACTGTACCTTATGGGAATCCAACACCACATGCTTCTACGACACCCCAACAGTACAGAATTCCTTTCATCATATCAGATAAAGACATTACTGAAAGGAATTAAAAAGATATATACATATACCATCTAAAGGCTTCCCATCCACATCAACATTTTTCATTCACTATCCAATACCTTAACCTAAAATTACTCTGTTTCCTACTCAAAACAATGGTGTCCTGGACAATATTTCATCACTTTACCGTAACAACCACACCAACCATTATTAGAACTTCATGACTCCATCCTTGCAACATCTCTATTCATGCTTTAAGTTCGCTTACTGTTAACTAGGCTCGGCCTAAATGCAAACCTTTTTTCAAGACACTCCTTCCGTATAGGGCAGCGTCTGCAGCTTCCTCCAACCACATTACAGCTCATATCATCAAGGCTATGGGACCGTGGAAGTCCTCCGCATATACTCTTTACATTTCAAACCCAGTTAAAGAGTTAAGACAAGCTTTTCGTGACTTGTCCAAATAAACAATGTTTTGTTATATGAATAAATTTTGTATGGTACTTTTCTTTTTGCCCACTTTTATTACAGGCCTACTGCTTTGTCGGTTCCGGCACACCACAACCGACTGATGTCAGTTGGTATATTTTTATTGGTTATAATATGTTATGTTACATTTTCCATCACGGCCAGATTGCCCCGACTGCAAATGTAAGGCTTGGCCTGTAGTTGTGGGGGGGGGCTTGAAACCCCTTACAAGGGCTGCCAATGCACTCCCACCTTATCATGGATTGTCTGGCGAGTCACCCCTCCAACCACTCCCTTTATTCATATCACCATCTTAGGTGGGCCCACTTTTACCAAAGGCCTACTGCTTTGTTCCGGCACACCACAACCGACTGATGTCAATTGGTATATGTTTATTGGTTATAATATGTTATGTTACCTTTTCCATCACGGCCAGATTGCCCCGACTACAAATAAATATATATATATATATATATATATATATATATTTATAACCATATAAATAGTCTTATAAAAACAGGGTTAATAACTAATATAGAAATTATGCATATATCCACAGGAATATAATTAATTTGCTTTTATAATTGTTACAGCAATTTTAGTTGGCTGCAGCTTAGTTGTCATGGTCTCTTATTGTTTTTTGATTGTTGTAGTTTTTAATTACTTATACAATGTACTAAAGGATTACTCCAACCTCAAAGACCACCTCTGCTTTTCAAAGCAGTCATAGTGGTAGGAATCTGTATATGCAGCTTGTTCCATGCAGCCTAAAGTCAATTATGTACACAATTTAAATTCGTCGTCAGCACACTCGGACATTTATACATTTTAATATTATTTAAATGATATATTAAGCATACCTACTTTTTATTTTATTTATGTCATGCTATATGAACAAGGATTGAAAAATATTGCTTATCAGTCTAGTTTTGCTTTAAAAAAAAAAAAAAAAAAAATGTTTTTAATGAAAATGTTAAAGAGAGCAAAATGACAAAGACCAATATGGCTAATATAACTAAAGAGCAGTCTTCTCTGTGTCCAGGATAGGGTTCAGCTCAGGTATGAAGTAAGTATTCAATAAAAAAGACCAAAAAAAACAGACCAGAAAAATACAAATTAGAAATGAGAGGAATCTATATTTGATAAGTAAGGGAAGAGATGGAAGCACAAGAGTTGGGGGAAAAAAGGTAAAATCAACAATAATTTGGGGGGAGGGGGAAAGTGGAGGTGCTGCTTATGCATTAGGATGGAACACTTCCACACCCTCTGCAACACTTAAGCGGTATGTAATATTGCCTTAATCTTTTCTGTGGGTATTCTATGCCAAGTTTTGTTCCCATTTTACCGTACTGGACATCTATCTTCCAGTATTGAGCTCCGCCAATCTGGTCATGGTTAACATCCAGAGGACCAGGGATTCAGGGGAGAGAAAGGTTTGAATAGAGGATAGAATAGAACAAACATTCTACATAAATATGTATTTCAACCTATGCCTAGTGCTGCAGAAATAGGAGGACAAAAATGGGAGTGAGACCATCTGCAGATAGTTATGTTGTTATTTTTTTTTTTTATCGTGGTGATAATAATTGTTACAAGAAATTTCAGTTTAGTCATCCTCCACAAATGTAACTCTTTGGTTGTTAGTCATTGAGTTGGGAGTCTGTGTTTTGTGAAGGATTCCTAAATTCCAGTATAATCTGACTGTGGCATTCAGAGATTGAGCAGATCTGATCACATATGTGGGTTTTTATTACAGACTACAGAGAGGAAAGAAGCAGCAGGTGGAGAATGGGAGTGGAGCAGAAGATAACGCAGACAGTTCCCACTGCAGTAACGCCTCTGTACACAGCAACCAGGAAGCTGGTCCCAGCAATAAGAGAACCAAAACATCTGATGACTCTGGACTAGAGCTAGACACCAATAATGAGACTGTCTCAATTGACCCTGCCATGGATGGAGCTAGCGAAATCGAGTTAGTCTTCAGACCTCACCCCACACTGATGGAGAAAGATGATAGTGCCCAGACTCGGTAAGCAATGGGTCTTCAAGCAGGAGAGTCATAATATGACTTTACAATAGTATTAATTCAGGGTGCGGATCCAGATCTGGGGCTGGCAGACCCTCATATATCAAGAGCAAACCAAGAATTAATGCAGGCACTCAAAGGTAGTGAATGGACGGTTTAATGAAGGACAGTGGACGCTGTTCTTCATTAATCTGCCATTCACTACCATTGAGTGCCTGGATCATTTTTTGGTTTACTATTTAGAATATGACTGTATGCATTAAATAAGTATAATGTTTAATTATCTGCCCCGGTGGCTTATTAAAAGAATAGAAAGACTTGAAACAAGAACTCTGTAGCTTTTGCAAGCTGATTTTAGATACACCCCTATTAAACAAATAAATAAACTGCCTGATTTCAAAACTACCAAGCCCCAATACTGCTGTAAGAAAGTCAGTGCTCCATCAGCTGATCGTCTGCAATAAGCAAAGCCTGATTTCAGAATTATCAAGACCCAATACTGCTGTAAGAAAGTATGTGCTCCATCAGCTGATTTTCTGCAATAAGCAAAGGTAGACTTCTGGAAGACCACACGAAGACTCTATCCTGCACAGCATCATTTATATATAATTTAGCCACCCTGTACATTTATTTTATATATCCTGTGGGCATATTATATTTTCTTGCCTTTATATCCTGTCTGTCATGCTAAAGTGTAGTTTTGCTAGCCCTGTATGAAATAGTTTTATTCACCTATAAGCATTCCTCTATTTCCCCTCTGATTTCTGACTGACCTCTGACCCCCTCCCTTTTTTTATTGGTATGTTTTTTTTTAAATAACCATCCCTTCATCTCTGTGCCTAGATACATATCCCCCTCCCTCAGCTTTATTGCAAGCCAATCTGACCCTCACATATCTTTATTCAACAGCCTGATTTCAAAACTATCAAGCCCCAGTACTGCTGTAAGAAAGTCTGATACCAGCCCTCCCCTCACCACCCCACCACATGCTCATTATTACATTTATAGATTGTCTGTCACACCCAAATTTTAGATAAGTAAAAATAACAGGTGTACACACTGCCCCTTATTAGTACACTCCTGCACTTTCTTAAGCCATAAAACTTAATATTTACCCTGCCTTCACCTGCTCACGATATTCCAGTTATTTCCAATTTACTTTTTTCCCAGTTTAGACATGATCTGTCTTCTCCTCCTCTTTATTTTCTCCTTCTCCCTTAGTATAAAAATCTCTCCTTACACCCACTTCACTCACCCCCCCATCCATATTTACATATACCCTTCTCTCATCTCATGCCTTGCATTCAGTTTTCTACTCTCTCACTCCTACCCACAATAGATATCATCCTAGACCCAATGCATACAAAACCCATTTACACCTCCTGTCACTTTCTCTCCTCCTGCTTCTAGCAGCTGGTGATGTCTCTCCCAATCCAGGGCCCTTCACCTTCTCTACACACACTAAGAAAACTAGAAACCCCACAAACCTCATCACAATACCCACAATGCATTATAATACACACAAAAAAAAAAACGAAAAAAAAAAAAAAATGGATCGGCAAAGTTTCCAGTCTTTGTAGACTCTCTTTAACAATGCTGCTAATATGGTAGCAACAAGTGAGTAGCCAGATATCTGCCAATAGTGCTGTGACTGAATCACATAGCTCAAGAGCTCCTGCTTAATGGGGGTATATAATGTTATGGTGCTTGGACTGCCTTTCATTTAAGACATGAAGTATACATTGTTATGGACCTGGTGCATTCCCATTGTACCTACATATGTTTTGTATGCGATTTTTATCTAATGGAGGAATTGTTTATAATGCACACATTTCGTTAATTCAATAATGCTGATGCATGTATATTTTTGTCTCACAGTTACATTAAGACATCAGGCAATGCTACAGTTGATCACTTGTCAAAATATTTAGCCGTTCGTTTGGCGCTTGAAGAATTTCGCAGTAAAGGAGAGAACAACACAATGAACCTCAACACCGCCAGTGAAAAACAGTACACCATTTACATTGCAACTGCCAGTGGACAGTTTACTGTAAGTATCAGAAACAGGGCATCCTACAGTCATTTGAGTGTGCATGAAACTTCAAGCACAGTTTCCTCTCCTTAAATCCTCAGAATTAGTTTTTTTTGGTGCTAAACTGATGACTTACAGCTTGCTTCAATTGCAACATTTTTACCAATGCTGGCATTGGTGACTCCAAAAGCTAGTAAAAAGTACAGAAAAAGTAAAAATGCACTCGGGTACAAAAGATGTTATAAAAAAAGTAAACATCTTGGTTGTAGTAACCCTCTCTGTAGTGGTTTGCTCCCGCAATGCCAAAACCAATTCCTCTTTTTCCACTGCCAAGACCAAGTTCTCCCTCCGCTTAGTCTTCCTTTTATGACCTCATTCCTGCACTCCTCTAATGCAGGAGGAGGAGTGAGGTCAGCGCGACTAGAGAAAGAGGAGAGCTGGGACAGGGGGGAAAAGCCATGTTGTCATTGACTGTCTGGCACCAGCATGCCAAAACCCCTTCAGCAGATAAGGGTTTAATCTCTGTATGTGCAGCATTTGATGGCACCGTTTCAGGCACCATGACTACTTTAAATCACTGAAGAGGTCATGGTGCTTGGAATAAACCTTTAAAGGACCACTATCGGCACCCAGACCACTTCAGCTCAATGAAGAGGTCTGGGTGCCAGGTCACTCTAGTTTTAACCCTGCAGCTGAAAATATAGCAGATTCAGAGAAACTGCTATGTTTCACTGAGGGTTAATCCAGCCTCTAGTGGCTGTCTCACTGACAGCCGCTAGAGGAGCTTCTGCGATTCTCACTGTGAAAATCAGTGAGAAGACGCTGGACATCCATAGGAAGGCATTGAGTAATTTCCTATGGGCAGTTTGAATGCGCACGGCCCTTGCCGCGCATGCATATTCTGAGCTGACGCCGGCAGGGGGAGGAGAGGTAAGTGTCTGAAGGGGTTTTAACCCCTTCAGCCCAGCGGGAGGAAGCCTAATGACCCTATAGTGCCAGGAAAACGAGTTTGTTTTCCTGGCCCTATAGTGGTCCTTTAATGGCAATTGTATCAGAGCTGCGTGTACCCTGGCGGGGTACCTCCGCCCAGGATCGCTTCCTAGCTGGAACCGGGGAAAACCTCAGGGCTTTTGCCCCAGTCGCCGTGGCTTGACTGGGGTCCTCCTAGTCTCTCAGTCCTAAAACAGGATAGGGGACTAGCTCTGTTCCCTCCTAGGGACTGGACAACAGTCTTGGGAGCTGTAGTCCTTAATGGGACTTTCCCCGCCAAATCCTCCACAAGCTGAAACAAGGTGCTGAGCAGTGATTAGCCTTTTCCCCTCCCAGTAACTAGACTACACATGGTTCTGGAAGAACAACTGATTGCAATGAGCCAAACTCTGCCTTTTATGCACAGACCCCAGCAGGGGGTCTCCATTGTATTCAACACAAGCCCCTTTTAGTAATCTCTATATTATACATCCCCAAATAGCCATGATCTGAGCACCCACGTTCTCCAAATAGCGCTCAGATCCATGCAGTGTAGGGGAAACGCCACAGTACTAAAGTCAACGTTCGGGATCTCCGGCGGCTGCATTACGGGGTGCTCTGCCTGGCTCTCAGGTAGCGTTTGCTCCCCTTAGTCTCAGGCTCCTTCCCTCCAAAAAGCACTTTCCTGGCAGATTTCAAAGTGGTTCAAAACCCCGAACCAAGTTGTCCGGGAACCGCACGGTCACCTCGTGTTGAAAACCATTCCATAACATTCACGGCTAAGAACCACTGAGGTGACCCGGGACCCACGAAGTCCTCATGCCGAAATTAGTTTCATAGCAGTCATGGCTAAGTACCGCTGAGGATCATTCATGGGTTTGGTTCATGCGAACGGCTGCCAGGGAGCTAGCATTCGGTTCCATTAGTGAGAAGGGACAGTGCCGAACCAGGGGCACCCAGGGAAGGCTGCTAATGGCGCCTGGCCAGGGTAACTCCCAAATGGTGTCTCAGACCTGGACCATAGTGGGCAGGAAGCCGGCTTCCACACTCCTCCAGGAGTCCGTGGCAAACATTCGTTGGAAGGAGTGTTTGACACACCAATATTTATTGATAAAAGGGCGTTTGCCTGAAATATTTTAAAGTAAAAAAAAAACAACAAAAAAAAAAACGGTTAACTCGAGTCAGTAACCAAGCATGCATGAGGGTTAATGAGGCTCTTCTTTATAGTCTGACACTGAGTTACTAAACATGTTGAACATAGTCGTGAAACATGCTGTGCTATTGCATGGTCAGGGTCAGTCTAGTGCGTGTTGGTCAGTACAATTAGCGTAGCGGTAGTGGTGATAGGGGTAGGTACTGTGAGTGCTTGCAGTGAGTTAGTGTAGACCAGAGTGGCTGAGTGCCTGTGAGACAGATTGAACCGCTGTGCAGTAGGATGTGCGTATAGTGTTATGTCGAGTTGATGAAAGCAAAGATTTCCAAACGGTCAATAAAAATTAACTGAATTGGCAATGTTGCACAAACCGTCCAGGCAAGGGATGATACAGAACAGTGAGTGAAATAAAGGCATGGCAGTAACTGAGATACACCGGTAGTGCTTTGCTGGAAGTTCACCCTATCCCCAGTTTTGGCACCTGATCTCCTTGGTTTGTGAAAGTCTTAATGGCCCAGGGCTTGTCGTTCCGTCCAGCCCATGCCCGAGTCGGGATCCCATACCCGTCGGTCCGGCCTCGTGCTGCTCCTCTACCGGTGTCCCGGTGTGATGCAGTCCCAGCTTGATCCTGAGGTTTCTTCCGGATTCTCTGCCCTGGATTGCAGCGCTGAGATTTGGTCGCCTTGGGGACCCAGTAAGTGCCATGGGGTCGGTTGTGTCGCCTCTGCTGATGTAAGTTGGTAGTGCGGAGATTACAAGCTTAGTGGGTCGATGGGTATGAGGAGATGAGCCTTGTGATGAGCTGCCGCCCTGTTCCCTCTCCTTGCGTTGCTTGTGCCAGCATTGTCGCCTTGGCGCTTTTTATAGGTCTGCTTCTTCAAGCTCATTGTGCCTCTCAGATGCGAACAGGAGGGCAGTGCTGCAGGGGTGTACCCGTCCGGGGTCTGTGTAAGTGCCTGCTTTCCTCTCAGCTCTAGCTGCCTCCAGCCTAGTGTGGATGTTGAGCCCCTGGGCTATGTCATTATGCTTGATGGCGGTCTCTGCCATTTTGTGGTCGGTAGGCTTCGCCTGGGGCTGCTGCGATACAGCTCGGTCGGGCTCTCCTGGGACCGAGAACCCCCATCGGTCCATGGGGGGGTGGGGGGGAAACAAGGGCTCCTGTTCAGGATTGTAGCCGTTGGGGGCAGCAGGGGAGCAGCCGCCTCCCCCGCACCGTCCATGCTTGTAGGCCTTGGATGTCGCATTGGTGTTTCCTGCAGGGTAGGCTGCTTGTTCGGTGCCCAAAAGTGCCCCTTGTTATCACCTCACAGTTTATGACCCATTTGGGGCTTTTAAGTACTTTTTGTGGTTAGTAGTCAGCAATGTGTGCCTGGCAGAGCAGGAGCAGCACTATCCTGCGTCCGATCAGCTCAGCAGCCTGGCCCCGCCCCCCTGTTTTACCCATTTTACGTTAATTAATATATACTATGTGCATGTATGTGCCTCTTTTTCTCGTTTTGCTGTGGGGCAGCCATTCTTGATCCTTCAAAAGTATATATACTTTGCATCACTTTAAATTGAATTTCTTTATTAACATTTTTCCTTTCTCCTTTTCTTATCACAGGTGTTAAACGGCTCATTTTCCTTGGAATTAGTCAGTGAGAAGTATTGGAAGGTTAACAAACCGATGGAACTGTACTATGCACCTACAAAGGAGCACAAATAGTGATGGACTTTGTCAACTTTTTTTTTTTTTTTTTCTGTCATATATAATATGTTATACATCTAAGATAATATATTATATAGTAGAGGAGTCATACACTCACTTGGAAATGTTGCACTTTTAAAACAAGTGAGACCCTCTGATCTAGTTCAACTGTTTTTTATTTCTTGTTTCTTTATAAGTACCGGTATATTTCTAAATAAGCTCTCTGTTTTGGTATTAAGATCCCTGCAGCCAACAGCCATAGAAATGGAATTTCTAAAAGTTACGACGAGGCCTCTGTATTGTGTTGCAGGAGAGGTTTCTTTCTTTTTTTATTTTTTTTTTATTGTATTTTCTTTGTGTTTTTTTCTAATTTTGGAATACAATTATTTATTGATTACTTAGATAGGTTGGTAATTATACATATGGCACTGAAGGTAAATTATTCTGTTGTAAGCACAGGTAATGCTGTATATCAAGGACATGTTTTTTATTTAATTGCAAGTTTTCCCAAGTACAAAAGAACTATACATTTGATATACACTAATTTTAGTTAAAAGGTTGAGAAATTAGTGTCTGTTGGTACAAGTGGGTACCGTGATGTATTACACATATCAGCATATGAATGACATGTGTTACTTTTTTAACAATCCCATATCCTTGTTACATAGATCAACGTTTGCACAAGTAGGATCCAGTTTTGTAAAGGAGAAATTTTTCGTTTTTTTTTTTTTTTTTCTTAACCCCTTTATGAACCTCAAAGTAAAGAATGCATTGTAATGTGTTAAACAACTTAGGCACTCAAATGTTAATCCTAAAGTATAAGGCTGGGGTTCTCTAAGCACGATAACTGTTACAGCCTGCTGTAGTTGTTATGGTGCCAGGAGTAGCCTGGTTGCCTCCCAGACATTTGCAAACCGTTTGGTCACTTCTGAAGCTGGATACTGCTAGTGTTGCAGTGTATAGCATCAGAGGAGGAAGCACCCAGTGCCTGGCAGACCTCAGGTAAGTTGTCAAATGGTTAAAATACTTACCCTGAGAGGGTACCAGACCACTCTTGGCTCTATAAGCTCTGCCGCGGCTGTAGTGGTTATAGTGCTCATAGTGTTTGTTTGGTGTTAACACTCAGCTACAATTGGGCTATATTTCCCAAGGTTTGCGGAATTATAGTATAAAAAAAGAGGACCACCACGATCAGTAGTACATGGGCTAGGATTAACCCTTTCAGTGCCAGAGGTTAGGTTTTGTTGTAAATAAAGTATTTTCAGTTTATAAAACTAAATTCATTCTTATATGTTTATCCTCTATGTTCCTATTTTTATGTTGAGAACAATAGGGTATTTGCCATAGGTGGAATGCTTGTAACAAAACATTAAAAGTAATATCCGGAATCATGTCTGGAGTCCGACTTGTATGAACGTTTTCTAGTCTTGTACCTATGTCCTGAACATTTCATAGTTATTCACTAAAATTGGAATTGTAGGAAATTCAGAATGGATTTCACATTTTAGGCCAAAGGCACCAAAAACAGAGCAGACTTAGCAGAATATTTTTTTTTTTTTTTTCAATTTTTCTCTAAAATTTTAAATTCGCATTGAGTGCCCAAAAGTCACACTTTACTCAATAATTCCATTACATTCTGAAATAAACTACTCCATTATTTGCTCTGGTACATACAGCCTATGAGACAATTTAGCACCTAGCTATAATAAATAGCCTAGATTTTGTCCTACATACAAAAATTTATTCCTGACCCTATAGTGTTAAAACCACCATCTAGCCCCTCATGCCTCCATAAATATAGCAAAATCTTACTGAATTCAAGCCTGAAGCTGTAGATCTGCATGCTGTTTGCCTCAAAAACAAGCAATCTGCTGACATCATCACAATGCTTCCCCATAGGATTAGCTGAGACTGACAAAGAGGCAGATCAGGGGCAGAGCCAGCATGATTCAAACACAGCCCTGGCCAATTAGCAACTTCTCATAGAGATGAATTGATCAATGAATCTCTGTGAGGAAAGTTCAGTGTCTGCATGCAGAGGGAGGAGACGCTGAATGTTTGGAACATTTTAGGCAGCCATGACCCAGGAAGGATCTCTAACAGCTATCTGATGAGTGGCCAGTGAAGTTATCACTAGGCTGTAATGAAAACACTGAATTTTCTCTGAAAAGACAGTGTTTACAGCAAAAGGCCTGAAGGTAATGATTCTACTCACCAGAGCAAATTCAATAAGCTGTAGTTGTTCTCGTGACTATAGTGTCCCTTTAAGAACCTTCTTATCTTGAACTTTTGCAACGAGGACCAGCCTTAAACAAGTCCAAAAGCAATTTAAAGGGGCACTTCTACTTTTTTGCCCTTTATTTTTGCTAGCAAATGAATAGGTGAACAGTTATTTAACTACACGTTTTGTCCTGGTTAGCCTTTACTGATGTGCCATCAGCATAACTGTAAAGTACTCATACCAAGTTAAGAAGTGGCTGTATACAGTCACACTGCTTCCAAGTGTGACATGATGATATCTCAAAACAGAATGCTGTCCGAAAAAGAAGCAATATTTACAGCTATTAATTTCCAGACGATTTCGCCAGTTAATAGTATAGTTGTATCTGTTCCTATCTGAAGGTTAATTTTTCAATTCTATAATAGTCTATCGTAAGCTTGAATATTGCATTCCGCAACATAAATTGGGTAGGGAGTGTAGAATACTTGTGTTTGGCAATCCAATACTTCTCTAGGGGAAGTATTGAATGCATTTAGTGGCATCATGATGACCCCGAAATAGACCATTGAAAATCAAAGAAGGTCTATCATCTTCAGGGGGCTTGGCCTGGGGCAGTGTTTCCCACACAGGTCCTCAAGACTTCCCAACAGTCCAGGTTTTGTCATTATCTCCCCTGGAATATAACAGGGAAGAGGGTACATATTGGACTTTTGCACACCTGAAAAATTTGGCTCTGCCAAACAATTTAGTCCAAATTTAAAAAATAAATAAAAAATATTCAGAACGTCATAATTTAGCCCATAGCAAGGTCCGGGCCCTGCAGAATTTCAGTAGGGAAAAAAAAGTCTGAAAACAAAATTGGACAAGCCAGAAAGGCAGGGTCAAATGTGACTATTACTAATGAGGTAGGCAAACAAGCGGATGACCTATTCCATATCGGCATCATTGTGGCTCAAAGTTTGTCTCATCCCTACATGGAAACAAATGGAATGTTGGAAAAATAGATTATGGATTGCCCTCTGCATGAGTGAATGAAATACAACAAAATGTTCAACAGTAAACTGATAGATACTTCCAGGGGTAGACGAGGAGTCCAACCTGCTTCTGTCGACTACTGGCACTATCCTCAACATTTCTTCTGCTCTGCCAAAGGATGGTAGTAGTGGGTGAAGTGCAACTGCTGCTATTGCTCTTTTTTTTTTTTACTATGCCTGTCATTTTTTAGTAATTTCACCCTGACTTATGTTTGTACTACTACTGTAACATTGTTTTCCTATACTGCAGGACGCAGCGCTTCAACACGTGCATAGCATACATGAACAAAAAAAAAAAAAAAGTAAACTTTATCAACTAATCCTTCATCTTAATGATGCTGTCATCCACCTGCAACACTACTATTGCCAGTTTGTGTTGGTAGGATTTACTTGAGCAGTAAACTGCAGCCACACACTGCACATACTACTGAGAGAAGATTCTTGGAACTTCAAAAGCAGTGACACAGGAGCACTCATCAAATCTGACAAGAAATAGAAAAAGTCATAGTGTGGACAAAAACTGTGCCATATCAGCTTCTACCAACTGCGTCTAAAGAAGTAGTAGGTGTAGCCATATCGCAAGACTCCAATGTGGAGCGAGAAACCATTACAATGAAAGCTATTTAAAAACATTGCAACCCCTGCCACCACATTTTAAAATACTTTTATTTCATCACTTGTAGAGTAAACTTCCACACACTGGGTATATTACAAAGGGGAGAAGCTTGCAGTTTCCAAAGCACAAGTTTTGCACACAGAATCACACTGAAAATCAATTAAGCTCCTATTTTCTAGAAATAAAATATCACAAACCAGTAAAACTAGCAGGGCAACCAGCAGGGGAGGGAGAGTGGAACCGAGGGAGCTCTAACCAGCATCTCCTCCAAGACTTCCTCTCGCGGGAACAGAGGCTCAGGAGTTGCAGGCTAGAGTTCACTCCCTGCTTGGACCACCAGGGCTTCACCACTACGACCACTAGGGATTGCAGGAAATGCCCCCATCTTCCCTCGGTGAGTAAAGATAAGAAGTGGAAGGGGGGATAGAAAGTATCCATATTTAATAAAAAATATATATATATTTGTGGGGGGGGGGGCACTGTGTGCTTTGGCAAATACTGTACACACACCCCACCCCCTGCCTCCTCCAACACCACGACACTCCTGAAACAATAACTACTACTGCATGTGCATTAGGTCTCCCCCCACCGCCGGCCGCGCATGCGCAATAGGTCTTCCCCGCCGGATGATGTGGGCGGACCCTGAACCAGCGCCGAGGGACATCGGCACTGGATAAAGGTAAGTCACTGGAGGGGTTTTAACCCCTTCAGCAACTTGGGATGGGGGGTGGGAGGGAGAGAGGACCTGCAGTGCCAGGATAACAGATTGTTTTCCTGGCACTTGAGTGTCCTTTTAAATATTGCAATCTCACATAAGGATAACAAATAAGTGAGTTATCTACTAAACAATTGAAAGACAAATTAAGAAAGGGGGCTTTTAAAAATAGATTTTAGCTGTTTAGTAGATAATAACCTAAATTGGTGCCCTTATGTCAGATTTCCATATTTAAAGATACTAAATTAGGGTGCTGATTAGCAGATAGCTCCTTTATTTGGTGCCCTTAAATATGGCAATCCCACATAAGGATAGCAAATAGGGGAGTTATCTGATAAACAAAGAGCAAAGTTAAGAGGTGTCAGCCAGCCCACAACAAGAAATATGGGTAGCTAATGTGAATTCTATGCATATTTGTTACTGGATGCCACCATGAGAGAGCGAATGGCAGCATATTACCCCTCCCCTAGTGAAAAGTTTTGACAGTTATCTCATGTCCCCTCCTCATATTGTTCCCAGAGTCACGACTGTGTCTGCATGTATCTATGTATCTGCATGAGTGTATATGTATGTGCATGTGTGTATATGTGCATACATCTCAGAATCTTGCCAACACTACACACAAATACACCCCTGCCTGTCAACGTCAACACTACATACAAACCCAACCATTATATATAACCACTTCACTGCATTCAAAGACCACACTACGCACAAATGCATGCATTCAAACGCCAACACTACATACAAACACACCCCTACATTCACTCAAACATACTCCATACAAAAACATGCTAACATTCAAACACACTAACACTGCTCAGTGCGAATTTAAAAAAATTGCAGCATTTGTTTTACATTTTAAAGTGGGGGGTTGGGGTGCCAAAAATAGGACCCGCCCCGGGTGCCAAATGCTCTAGGTACGCCCCTGCTTCCATGATCAGCTCATAGCAGGACCATCTTTAGATTTTGTATTTGTCTGTGTATGTTATACGTTCTCCCCTAATTGTACAGCGATGTGAAATACGTTAGCACTTTACGAATGACAGTAATAAAAATAATACTAAATAAGAGTCTAAATTTTATTCAAATGCATTACAGTAATGGACAAAATTTCTTTTTGATCCACTCTAAAATAAAAACAATTTAAATCCATTGAATTAGCATTACATGTTTTAAGGGAAACTCAAGGCTTTAATAAAACAGGTTTTTAAAATGTTTGGATCTAGCAATGTACCTTTTAAATTACCTATCCACACACATAAACGTATATCATATCCATACGCATTCATATGCATGTATAATTAACAATATATGAGCATTTAATTCATTAGAAATGTCAGCAACATGGTAAAGTAAGATTTTATTTTTCTGTTTCACATTTATTCACAGCATTAGAATTTTCAGAAACAGACTCTGTCTCTTCCAGTTCTGTCTTTTCCTGTTTTATGCTTGTTTCTTGGTGGCTGCTTGATTGAGAGGTAGTGGACAAGGTGCTGTTTTTCGTAAGAATGGAGGTTAATGTCGCCAACGGTGCATCTGTTCGGATTCCCGTAGGATCAAAATGTGTCCGGCTCACCAGGAAACCAGCTTCTGAGAGATACTGCAATATCTTGTTCAACCTGATGAATACAAAGGGGAAAAATTTAAATAAACATAAAATGTGGGAAAGAAACTCCCCCCCCTTCCCCTCCCCCAAAATTAACCCCTTAAGGACCAAACTTCTGGAATAAAAGGGAGTCATGACATGTCACACATGTCATGTGTCCTTAAGGGGTTAATATTAACAAATCAACATAGATCACAGATATTAGAGGCAATATCGATCAAGACTCAAACAATTAGTGGCCTAACCTCCCTGCACTCTTAGTCAATCATCATCGCCCAGTTTAGACAAAATAGGAGTTAATAATGCTACAAGAGTTTTAATTCTACATTACCAACCCAGCTGGTCTCTCTAGGCCACAAAGATTTATATTAAGCAATTCCTAGTTGTATTGGATGTGGTGCTTTGAGGGCCTCTTTAAGAAAGCTTAAAAGGTCCATTAAGCTAAGCACATTATTATGTTTTGCATACTCACAAGATTAACGATTGATCTTTTTTTTTTTTAAATCAAAGAGTAGGACACAACATGAATATTTTTTTTTTATTCTAAATTGAGAGCTTGTCTACCCTTAAACCTCATTGCTTACTGACTAGTCCCGGCATATTCCATACTACGCAATGGTATACAATTAATATACTCGAACAGGCTCATCTACGGTTTACTGAATTGCAGTGTAAAACTGCATGTATCCGACCAACAAAAAAAAATTTAAGCATCAGGATTGACAGAGCTACTTCATAGGTCAATATCTGGAACTTACTTTGGTATGTTTAAGCCCCCAATGGTATGTCTGTGAATGCTGTAGTAAAATGGAGGATGCTCAATGCGGGTTGTCTCACTCTTGAAACGTTTAGTTGCAATTTGATTTAAATCCAGGGGTTTTCTTTTACCTGAAATATAATAACTCATTGTTACTTAGTTACGCATATATCTTTCTTAGATAATTTGCATGACAATGCGGTTCTGCAATAGATAGGAAATTGTGGAGAAAGGAACAGAAATTAATCAGTCCAAAATAGCAGGAAAAAAACAAACACAAAATGTTTCAAATTTATCAGTTTTGCAGTTCCCTTGCCAATACTCCTTCTCTATATTATCCAATCTTATGAATTTTGCCATATTCCTATAAAACAGGATCATGATTACATTTACTGCTGTATTGTGTAGTTATACAAACACAGAATTTCTTACAATTTTGTAAGTAACCATTCTAGAGTGAATTTCACATTTAAAGGACCACTATAGTGCCAGGAAAACAAACTAGTTTTCCTGGCACTATGGTATGAATAGGTCCCCCTCATCCTCATGGCCCCCCTCCCGCCGGGCTGAAGTGGGAGGAAGGGATTAAATTCTTACCTTTCTCCAGTGCCGGGCTCCCTCGGCGCAGGGGACTATCCCCCTCCTTCCGATGTCATCGGCTGAATGCGCGGCAATGGACGCTTTCCTATGGACGCTGGCGTGTTCTCACTGTGAAAATCACAGTGAGAAGCGCCTCTAGCGGCTGTCTGTGAGACAGCCACTAGAGGCTGGATTAACCCTCAATGTAAACATAGCCATAGATGGACCTGGCACCCAGACCACTTCATTAAGCTGAAGTGGTCTGGGTGCCTATAGTGGTCCTTTAAAGCCAAAATAGCCAAACTGGAAAAATTCGGAAAAGTCAGCTATGTTTCCAATTCAGCTATTTTGACCTTAAAGGAACACTACAGGGTCAGAAACACAAACGTGTATTCCTGACCCTGTAGTGTTAAACAAACAAACAAAAAAAAAAACACAACAACAACAACATGTATGCCCCCCACCCCATAAAAATCTCACATTTTTCTTTCAGCACCCCAAGGGTTTGCTGCCCCATTCCGCCTTCTTGGCTGAGATCATCAAAACGGACTCCAAGCCAACCCAATGCTTTCACATAGGAAAATCAATTCTGATGATCTCAGCCAAGGCCAAACACCATGCTGGCCAATGCATTTAAAGGGAAACTATAGTGCCAGGAAAACAAACTCTGTCAAGCCCTCCTCCCGTGGTGCAGAAGGGGTTAATACCCCCTTCTGTCACTTACCTGGGTCCAGCGCCGATGTCCCTCAGCTCCTCCCGCCGTCAGCGGAGACCTAATGTGCATGCGCAGCAATGGCCGTGCTCGCATTAGAATTTCTCCATAGGAAAGTATTATTCAATGATTTCCTAAGGAGATTCTGGTGATGCTGGAAGGCCTCATGCATATCGTGAGGACATCCAGCATTGTTTAGACGACCAAAAGTCGCCTATCCACACAGAAGTCCCTGTAGTGGCTGTCTGGTAGACAGCCACTAGAGGAGGAGTTAACCCTGGCAGGTAATTATTGCAGTTTATAAAAAGGTTGCACCCAGACCACTTTAATGAGCTTATGTGGTCTGGATGCCTCCAGTGTCCCTTTAATCAATGCATCTCTATGAGAAATGTTTAAAGCCTCTATGGCACTGAACACCAGTGCTGCACCCAGGAAGCCACTCTAGTGGCCGTCTGAGTAACTGACAACGGTGGGATCCAGGGGAGGGCTGGCAGCCTTAGGCCTGGAGGGCAAAACCAGTCAAGTGGCCCATTGCACCACCAAATCAGTTCACCATCCATGCCCACCTTTTCCTGGTTTTATAACGGATATTGATGTTATGCTAATCAGTAGCTCTTTGCCATACCCGCTCCTTCACGGCTCCAGGCACTGCTTGTTGTGAGTGTGAGCCACTGTAAATTAGGGGCAGAGGGCACTTGCACTGCGGTAAAGATGGGGCTGGACAGGAGGAGAGTGCAGTGCAATCAGTGCACTCCCCTCCTGTGGGTCACCAGTAGACTGGTGCACCTGCCCAGGATCAGAGCCGGTGCAAGGATTTTTGCCGCCCTAGACAAAATAAAAATTTGCTGCCCCCCCATGTGACATCACAATGCCCCACCCATATGAACTAACGCCAGTGCTGCACACAGTGTGTGTTTACATTAAAAAGCCTGCAGGGACCAGCTATAGACACCAGAACCACTTCATTAAGCTATAGTGTCCCTTTAATGTGAGGTACATTATAGATTAGTGTCACTAATAATATACTAGATTGCCTACTTACAAGCAGATGAGGATGATGATGGGCTGCAGTTTGGCTCCACTGGTCTGGTGTAGAACAGGATCTCTGGAGGCTGTTTGCAACTGTGGTCACAAAATTCAATGTTCTGGGAGAATTGGAAGCAGCTCCATTTTTTGGGGCCCCTTACACAGCTCAAGGTCTGGGCCCCAGGGCCTGATGGTGAGTATGCCCATAAGGCCCACTCATAAATTCCACCCACCCATGAGTTCGCTCACAGGGAGTGGAGTGTGTAGGGGATGTGTTATGTGTTATTGTAGAGGATCTAATATGTGTGCTTATGGTATGTAGTGTATAGGGTTACCAGTTTGTGCAGGTGATGTAGTGTGTTTGTGTGTAGTGGAAGCAGTGTGTATTTGTGTATAAGGGATGTATTATGTGTTTCTGGTTGTGTGTAAGGGATGCATTGTGTGAATCTGTGTTTGTATGCATAAGGGATGCAAAGTGTGTGTCTGTATGTGTGTGCATTGAGTGTAAGAGATGCATTGTGTTTCTGTGTGTATGTAAGAAAAGAAGTGTGTGTGTTTGCATGTGTGTGTACGGGTTTGCATTGTCTGTTTCTGTGTATGTGTGCAAAGGATGCATTGTCTTTGTGTGTAAGGGTTGCATTGTGTGTGTGTGTAATGGATGCATTGTGTGTTTCTCTGTGTGTAAGGGAAGCATGTTGTGTTTCTGTGTATGTATAGGGATGCATTGTGTGTGTGTGCACGCGCGTAGTGTGAAAGAGCTCCCTGTCTTGGCCCCTGTCCTATAGAGCTGCCCCTTCTGTCCCGTAGAGCTCTCCCCTGCACCTTAGTGGTCTCTCCTCTCCCCCACCCTCCCCTAGCGGTCTCTTCTCACACTCACCCACCCTCCCTGTGCTCTTCTCATCCCCCCTCCACCCTCCCTGTGTTCTTCTCACTCCTCCCTCTATGTGTTCTCCTCACACCCCCTGTGTTCGTCTTACCCCCCTCCTCCCTGTGTTCTTCATACTTCCCCCCTTGGTCGTCTTACTCCCCCACCTGTTCTTCTTACTCCCCCACCTGTTCTTCTTACTCCCCCACCTGTTCTTCTTACCCCCCTTCTTCTTCTTACCCCCCCTTCTTCTTACCCCCTTCTTCTTCTTACTCCCCCTTCTTCTTACCCCCTCTTCTTCTTCTTACCCCCACTCTTCTTCTTCTTCTTACTCCCCACTCTTTTTCTTACTCACCCCTTCTTCTTCTTCTTACCCCCCTCTTTCTTATCTCCCCTCCTTCTTACTCCGCCCTCCCCTCCTTCTTACTCCGCCCTCCCCCTTTTCTTATTCCACCTCTCCCTCTTCTTACTCCCCCCTCTTTTTCTTACTCCCTCCTCTTCTTCTTCTTACTCCCCCATCTTTTTCTTACTCACCCCTTCTTCTTCTTACCCCCTCTTTTTCTTATCTCCCCTCTTCTTATTCCCCTCCCTCCCCTCTTCTTATTCCCCCCTCCCCTCTTCTTATTCCCCTCCTCCCCTCTTCTTATTCCCCTCCTCCCCTCTTCTTATTCCCCTTTTTATTCCCCCCTCCCCTCTATTCTCCCCCCTCTTCTTATCCCCCCTCCCCTCTTCTTATCCCCCCTCCCCTCTTTTTATTCCCCCCCCTCTTCTCTTTTTATTCCCCCCTCCCCTCTATT